>JARYGA010029729.1:0-42227 GCA_030545235.1 Helianthus tuberosus
CCATGGATTTCGTTACTGGCCTGCCTAGATCTCAGCGCGGAAATGACACTATCTGGGTGATCATGGATCGACTCACAAAGTCTGCACACTTCTTAGCTATCAAGGAAACGGATATGTTCTCCGCTCTAGCAGACGTATACCTTAAGGAAATTATCTTGAGGCACGGGGTGCCCACCTCTATTATCTCGGATCGAGATGCGCGTTTTACTTCAAGCTGTGGCAAGCAATGCATAAATCCTTTGGCTCACGTTTAGACATGAGCACAGCATATCACCCTCAGACGGACGGGCAGTCTGAGCGCACTATTCAAACCTTAGAAGACATGCTTCGTGCATGTGTAATCGACTTTGGCAACAGCTGGGAAAAGCATCTGCTACTTGTGGAATTCTCGTATAATAACAGCTACCACACCAGCATCAAGGCTGCTCTGTTTGAGGCATTGTACTGGCGTAAATTCCGATCACCCATTTGTTGGGCAGAGGTGGGGGATAGTCAGATCACTGGTCCAGAACTTGTGATAGACACAACCGAACGAATTGCCCAAATACGACAACGCATGGCGGCAGCTCGTGACCGTCAGAAAAGCTACGCCGATAAGGACAGGAAACCACTTGAGCTCCAGGTTGGGGAGCGTGTACTACTCAAAGTTTCACCCTGGAAGGGTGTGGTTCGTTTTGGCAAACGAGGCAAACTTAACCCATGATACGTCGGACCTTTTGAAATCATCGAGAAAATAGGCAAGGTGGCCTACAAACTGAACTTACCAGCAGGACTCAGTGCAGTTCACAACGTTTTCCATGTGTCGAATCTGAAGAAGTGTCTGTCAGATGAGACCCTCATAGTTCCTTTGAAGGAGCTCACCATCGACGAGCAGTTACGATTCGTCGAGGAACCAGTTGAAATCACAGACCAGGATGTTAAGGTCCTCAAGAACACTAGAATACCTCTCGTTCGAGTTCGTTGGAACTCACGTCGCGGCCCAGAGTTCACCTGGGAACGCGAAGATCAGATGAAACAAAAGTATCCCCAACTATTCGCAAACAGTACAACCGCTACTGAGGCTGAAGCTACGGAATTTCGGGACGAAATTCCAGATCAACGGGGGGAGGATGTGACACCCCAGGAAAACCATACAACTTAACTAGCTCCCTCAGTGAGTACTTACCAAATTTCGGGACGGAATTTCTTTCAACTTGGGGATAATGTGACAACTCGAAATTTAGAACCCTTCACTGTATCTCGATAGATCATGCTTGAACGTTATGTAACTAGTTGACACGTTGGTTTAATTAATGATATGAGTGAATTTTATGTGATTATGTGTTGTGCTTATATGTATGCGTGTATTTATGTGACCCACGACACAAGGACCCGACTCGAGACCACTTGGTCTTGAGTGAACAGTTGGGTCGCACCTCCTGTTGTCCACCCGGAAGCCCATTAGGAAGCACCATTTGATATAAAACCCATGCCATCATCCACATTTCCCTTACACACACTCCCACACTCTCCTACATTCTCTCTCACTAAAACCCTAACAATCAAGCATCACCTTCTCCTCCTCCATCTCTCGGACTCAAACCGGCAGTCATCGGAGGTCTCGGATCAGCCCGTATACACCGTTTAGGAGCCTCATTCTTTGATACTCTACACCTTTTACCCACACTTGAACCGGTTAGTTGCTCCTTTCATTATAGTGACAATGTATGACAAAGGTGTGTGTTTGTTGAATGATATACATGTTTCTATATGGCTGTGTGGGTTAAAACGATTAGATAATCATTATGCTAGCTTGATGTGTAGATGGTATGTTAGGTAATATGGAAATGGATGAGCATTGATGATAATATGCAAGATGGTTATAACATACAGGAATGTGTATACGTGCTTTAGAACCGAGGAATGTATGCTAGTTGTTAGAAGTTAATAATGAATCTTGATGCTAGTTAGAAACCGAGTCATGTGTTGTTACTGTTGATGATGTTTTGACCACATGTTAACATGATTTCCTCATAAATGGATAAACATATTTTTGGATGTATGCTAGTTGTTCTGAATTTAATGTAGTAGGGATAGGATGGTTATGTGTGACAACTCGAATTTCCGACATTCTCTATTCGCATTTAATGCACGTTGACTTTGACTGTTTAGTTGTTGACTTGTTTGACTTCGTAACTGTACACTTTGTGATATGATAAAATGTAGTGTACTTGCATGGTTATGTGTAATATGATAGCTTGCATACTGTTTGAAAAACTTAGACTTGTAAACCATAAAACAACTCGACGAAACAAGTGAGATTCGCCAAGTTTGACCTCGACGAAACAGGTCAGTTTCGTCAACAATCTTCTCGATGAAACAGGCTGTTTCGCCGAGCCCAGTTTCGCCAAAAGCCCAGTTCGGGCCCAGCTTGTTATTTCGGGTTTTAAAACGTGTAACAGCCTCAGTTTCACACATTTATCATAACAACCGAAACCCTAGAGCCCTCCTCTCCTTTGTGACGGCAGTAGGAGCTTCTCGAAGATATCCCTAGTGATCGATTGTATTTTCTCATATCTCGGTTAGTATGTGTTCGTTAATCGGTTCATGTTTCTGTGATATCTCGATCCATGCTTGTGCTTATAGTTGATGTGTGTTACTGCTGTGATTATAAGAATATGTTGATGTTACAGATTTTGATATGTATGATGTAGTTGGATAATAATCATTCTATACGAAACTTAATACAATCGAGTGCTCGGTTCTGGATATTGTTTATATGGCCTGATTCTGAATATACATTAGTATCTTGATAGGAATCGATGATATGATGTTGTATGTTAATCTATATGTTGTACACATAAACTAGGGTTCATACTAGACAAGGATTCTTGGATGATTGAGTTATGATGATTCTGGGTGCACATCGACCTTCATATGATTTCTGATTTTGATGACGGCTGCTAGCATGATTAGGGTTTTGTGTATATTCGTAACTGCTGCATCTGATGTCTGCGAAACTGACATCCGACGAAACAGAACTCTCGGCGAAACAGAAAGTGTTTCGCCAAGAGTAATCGACGAAATTGAATTCTGTTTCGCCAACTAAGACCACGACGAAACAGAACTTGTTTCGCCAAATGTGTGTTTCGCCAACTTATGTGTTTCGTCAATATATGTGTTTCGCCAACATGTGTGTTTCGCCAAATAGCTGATCTGTGCAGGAACTTGGGTTAATTCTGTTAAGCATTAACTGGAATATTTAACTGCTGTTAAGTGTAACCATCTTGTATATGATTGTGATTACGTGCTACATGTTTATACGTGAACAAATTGAACACAAACTGATTTCACATACGTGCCTACTTTAGGACGCGATTGATTACTTGTGAGCATACACTTAGCATACCGAGCAAAACAAGGTGAGTTCACACTCTTTCTAAGGCATGGGATTCCCGGTGGTTTGGGAATGGGTTAAGAAATAAATATGGAACCTACATATTCTCCTTGGGTAGGATATGTACCGCCATCCTCCATGGGTAGGATGCCAATATTAAATCCTGCGTATTCTCCTTGGGTAGAATACGTACGTTCGTCCTCCTTGGGCAGGACAACAACCTTAATGTACGTAAAACCTACGTACACTCACACTCGCTACGGTCCTTGGATTAAGAAGGGCACGTACAAATACGACTAGTCTACACATGGGAAGCTCCCCACTAATCTTCGCACAGATGCCTGAAAAGGCCGCGATACGGCCACTAACCTTCGCACAGATGTCTGGAGGACCGCGATACGGCCACTAACCTTCGCACAGATGCCTGAAAAGGCCGCGATACGGCCACTAACCTTCGCACAGATGTCTGGAGGACCGCGATACGGCCACTAACCTTCGCACAGATGTCTGGAGGACCGCGATGGGAATTAATAAGAAACATGGTTTACAAAACGAACAACTGATTTATGAAACGAATTCTATAACTGAATAACTAACTGTGAACTCGCTCAACTAGTTGTTGACTCTCTGTTACATGCCTTGCAGGACTTTAGGTACTTTTGGAGCTTGCACTGGAGGCACGGTCGTTGTGGACATGGATCGTGAAATGTGTTGTTAAACATTATGACATCTTGTACTTAATACTTATGTTGGGTTTTTACATTATTGCTTCCGCTACACACTTGTATATATTGGTTTTGGAAACACCTACCGTATTGATGAAGGACTTTTACTTTATACTTGTGTTCAATATGATTGGTGGCTTGATCCTGGTCATGTCACGCCTCCAAGCGGTGGTACTCCGCGTGTGGATTTTGGGGGTGTGACAGATTGGTATCAGATCCATTGGTTATAGAGAACTCGGTTTTAATAAGGGGAAAATGTTTTTATTAAAACCAGACTATAACCAGAACAGTGCTCAACGATCCACAACGACGCCTTGCTCCACGTGCAAGACTCAACATACTAGGTAATATGGTACATGTTTTATTGCCTACTTGCTAGAATTGCATAGAACTTTGCTCGTGGTGTGCTTAGATTACATTTTCTACTATTTGTTATTGCTCGAGAACACTTGTGTGCTTACTCTCTTCTGTTATCGCACTATTCGCAAATCTCTCTCACTTATGTTGCATTTGCTATGAAGATCATGGCCGGATGTATCAACTTGACTCAAGCCCAGTTGACGGCTCTCATTAACGAACGAGTTGCTGCGGCACTCGCAACCATACAAGCAGGAGGTCAACACGCTCAGCCACCTGTTTGCACCCTCAATAATCTCAAGGATTGCCGACCTAGTACCTTTAACGGTACGGAAGGAGTTGTAGGCCTCCTCCATTGGTTCGAGAGGCTCGAAACCGACTTTGAGGTGCGTGATTGCCCTGAGTCTCGTAGAGTAAAGTTTGCTACTGGAACACTTGAAGGTGCTGCATTAACCTGGTGGGAAGCACAGGTTCAAATGTTAGGGCTGGCAGCTGCTAATGCCACCCCCTGGAACGAGTTCAAGGACCTAATTAAGGAAGAGTTTTGCAGTCGGGAAGACATCCACAAACTAGAGGTGGAGTTCCTCAACTTACAAATGACGGGGTCTGAAATTGAGGCTTATACGAAGAGATCAAATGAATTAGTAACATTTTGTCCTGCTATGGTAGACCCTCCCACCAAACGCATCGAGCTGTACCTCCAGGGTCTGGTGCCCGAAATTCAGAGTCATGTGACCGCAGCAAATCTTGGCACTATCCAGCAAGTCACTCGGCTTGCTCATCGTCTCACAGACCAGGCAGTAGAACAAAACAAACTACCGAAACGTGTTAAAGCCGCTACTATATGTGCTTCTAGTGACAACAAACGCAAGTGGGATGGAAACCTGAACAAGGGATTAATTCCGGTTCAGCCTCTGGCGCAGCAGCAAAAGATAGATGACTACCAGAGTCCCAGTCAGCAATTTTCTGGTAGTCGTGGGCAGAATGGATATCGAGGAAATCATACAAAGTGTAACAGATGCAATAGGCACCACAGCGGTCAGTGCAACAAGGGTCGTTGTCAGAGGTGTCTCAAGATAGGTCATGAAGCTAAGGATTGTCGAAACTCGCGTCCTGTAACTCAAGAACAGTAACAACCGCGTGATTGGTCAGGGTGACGCAAGGAATGATCCCAACGTAGTTACGGGTAAGTTTCTTCTTGACGACTTTTATGTTACTGTATTGTTTGATTCGGGTGCGGATACCAGTTGTATGTCTCTAAAGGTTAGCCAAATTTTAAAACGTGCACCAACTCCCTTAAGCCCTAAACATGTTGTAAAATTTGCTTATGGCAAAAGTCTAGAGGCCACACACATAGTTCAGGGTTGTAATCTTATCCTCGCTGGTCAGACTTTCTCTATCGATCTCATTCCTATAACTCTGAGTAGTTTTGATATCGTCATTGGTATGGATTGGTTAACCCAACAACAAGCAGAGATCTTATGCAAGGAGAAGATCATTCGTATTCCCCGAACTGGAAAAGAATCTCTCGAAATTCAAGGCGACAAGAGTGGTGTCGTGAGTGGCATCATCTCCTTCTTGAAGGCTCAGAAGTGTCTGCGAAAGGGCCACATAGCTATTTTAGCACTCGTTACTGATTCATCGCAGAAAGAGAAAAAGATTGAGGATATTCCTGTGGTACGCGACTTTCCTCAAGTGTTTCCTGAAGAGTTACCTGGGCTACCGCCTCATCGTCAGGTCGAGTTTCAGATCGAGCTAGCTCCTGGAGCAGCATCTATAGCTCGAGCACCTTATCGCTTAGCTCCAAATGAACTGGAAGAACTGTCTAAACAATTGCAAGAACTCTTGGAAAAGGGTTTCATACGTCCTAGCTCTTCGCCCTGGGGAGCTCCAGTGCTATTTGTAAAGAAGAAGGACGGTACGTTCCGCATGTGTATAGACTATCGCGAACTGAACAAGGTCACCGTGAAGAATCGCTATCCTCTTCCACGCATCGACGACTTATTCGACCAGTTGCAAGGGTCGAGCTATTACTCGAAGGTTGACCTGAGGACAGGTTACCATCAATTGAGAGTCCGGGATGAGGACGTCTCCAAAACAGCATTCAGAACTCGCTACGGACATTACGAGTTTTTGGTTATGCCATTCGGGCTAACGAACGCGCCTGCGGTTTTCATGGATCTTATGAACAGGGTGTGCAAACCTTATCTTGACAAGTTTGTTATTGTTTTCATCGACGACATCCTGATTTATTCGAAGAATCGGGAGGAACATGAGCAGCATTTACGACTTATTCTGGAACTTCTTCGAGCAGAACAGCTGTACGCCAAGTTTTCAAAATGCGACTTCTGGCTTCGTGAAGTCCACTTTCTAGGCCACGTGGTAAACACGGATGGGATTCATGTTGATCCATCCAAGGTAGATTCGATCAAGAACTGGCCTGCACCTCGCACACCAACCGAAATACGCCAATTCTTGGGTTTGGCGGGTTATTACAGACGGTTCATTAAAGACTTCTCAAAGATTGCTCAGCCGCTTACATTGCTGACACAGAAAGGTGTTGCTTATCATTGGAGTAATACACAGGAAACAGCGTTTCAGCGCTTAAAGGATAGACTCTGTAGCGCACCTATCCTCTCATTGCCTGAGGGCACGGACGATTTTGTAGTCTACTGCGACGCATCCATCCAAGGTCTTGGATGTGTATTGATGCAACGGGATAAAGTTATTGCTTATGCTTCACGCCAACTTAAGATTCATGAACGAAATTACACTACGCACGATTTAGAGCTTGGAGCTGTTGTTTTTGCGCTCAAGATATGGCGACATTACCTGTATGGCACTAAGTGCACCATTTACACCGATCACAGGAGTCTTGAGTATATCTTCAAGCAGAAAGAATTGAACATGCGTCAGCGTAGATGGGTCGAACTACTGAACGATTATGAATGTGCTATAAAATACCATCCGGGCAAAGCCAATGTGGTGGCCGACGCCCTCAGTCGAAAGGATACTACACCTAGGCGTGTACGAGCGTTGCAACTCACTATTCAGTCTAGTCTTCCTTCTCAGATACGAGATGCTCAGGTAGAAGCATTGAAACCAGAAAACATCAGGGCTGAAGCCCTACGCGGCTCAAGGCAACGGTTAGAACAAAAGGCAGACGGCGCCTACTATGTAACAGGACGCATTTGGGTCCCACTCTATGGTAACATACGCGAGCTTGTAATGGAAGAAGCTCATAAGTCTCGCTACTCAGTACATCCTGGTTCGGATAAGATGTACCACGACCTCAGAACTACATATTGGTGGCCTAGCACGAAAGCTCGCATAGCAACTTACGTTAGCAAGTGTTTGACTTGTGCGAGAGTCAAAGCGGAGTACCAGAAACCATCAGGCCCACTTCAGCAACCTGAGATACCACAATGGAAATAGGAGCAAATTTCCATGGATTTTGTTACTGGCCTGCCTAGATCTCAACGTGGGAATGATACTATTTGGGTGATCGTGGATCGACTCACAAAGTCTGCTCACTTCCTGGCTATCAAGGAAACGGATAAGTTCTCCACTCTAGCAGACGTATACCTTAAAGAAGTTGTCTCGAGGCACGGGGTGCCCACATCTATTATCTCTGATCGTGACGCACGTTTTACTTCAGAATTGTGGCAAGCAATGCACAAATCTTTTGGCTCTCGTTTAGACATGAGCACAGCTTATCATCCTCAGACAGACGGGCAGTCTGAGCGCACTATTCAAACTCTAGAAGACATGCTTCGGGCGTGCGTAATTGATTTTGGCAAGGGCTGGGAAAAACATCTGCCACTTGTGGAATTTTCATATAATAACAGCTACCACACCAGCATTAAAGCTGCACCATTCAAGGCATTGTACGGGCATAAATGCCGGTCACCTCTCTGTTGGGCAGAGGTGAGAGATAGTCAAATCACAGGTCCAGAAATGGTAGTAGATACTACTGAAAAGATTGCTCAAATACGACAACGCATGGCGGCAGCTCGTGACCGTCAGAAAGTATACGCCGATAAAGACAGGAAAATACTCGAATTCCAGGTTGGGGATCGAGCACTACTCAAAGTTTCACCTTGGAAGGGTGTTGTTCGTTTTGGCAAACGAGGCAAACTAAATCCACGATATGTTGGACCTTTCGAGGTTATTGAGAAAATAGGCAAAGTGGCCTACAGATTGAACTTACCACCTGAACTCAGTGCAGTTCACAACGTCTTTCACGTGTCGAATCTGAAGAAGTGTACGTCAGATGAGACCCACATAGTTCCCTTAAAGGAACTCACTATCGACGAGCGGTTGCACTTCGTCGAGGAACCTGTTGAAATCACGGACCGGGATGTTAAGGTCCTCAAGAACACGAGAATCCCTCTTGTACGAGTTCGTTGGAACTCCCGCCGCGGCCCAGAGTTTACCTGGGAGCGTGAAGATCAAATGGAACTTAAATATCCCCAGTTATTCGGAAACCAAGCAACTACTACTGAGGCTGAAGCTACCAATGCTGAATTTCGGGACGAAATTCCAAATCAACGGGGGGGATAATGTGACACCCCAAGAAAACCAGTAATCTTCGCAAACCTGCTCGAGGAGCCGCGATACGACACAGGTAAACAACGTCACACTACTAGCTTCCTCAGTAACTGCATGCTAAATTTCGGGACGAAATTTCTTTCAAGTTGGGGATAATGTGACAACTCGAATTTCCGACATTCTCTATTCGCATTTAATGCACGTTGACTTTGACTGTTTAGTTGTTGACTTGTTTGACTTCGTAACTGTACACTTTGTGATATGATAAAATGTAGTGTACTTGCATGGTTATGTGTAATATGATAGCTTGCATACTGTTTGAAAAACTTAGACTTGTAAACCATAAAACAACTCGACGAAACAAGTGAGATTCGCCAAGTTTGACCTCGACGAAACAGGTCAGTTTCGTCAACAATCTTCTCGACGAAACAGGCTGTTTCGCCGAGCCCAGTTTCGCCAAAAGCCCAGTTCGGGCCCAGCTTGTTATTTCGGGTTTTAAAACGTGTAACAGCCTCAGATTCACACATTTATCATAACAACCGAAACCCTAGAGCCCTCCTCTCCTTTGTGACGGCAGTAGGAGCTTCTCGAAGATATCCCTAGTGATCGATTGTATTTTCTCATATCTCGGTTAGTATGTGTTCGTTAATCGGTTCATGTTTCTGTGATATCTCGATCCATGCTTGTGCTTATAGTTGATGTGTGTTACTGCTGTGATTATAAGAATATGTTGATGTTACAGATTTTGATATGTATGATGTAGTTGGATAATAATCATTCTATACGAAACTTAATACAATCGAGTGCTCGGTTCTGGATATTGTTTATATGGCCTGATTCTGAATATACATTAGTATCTTGATAGGAATCGATGATATGATGTTGTATGTTAATCTATATGTTGTACACATAAACTAGGGTTCATACTAGACAAGGATTCTTGGATGATTGAGTTATGATGATTCTGGGTGCACATCGACCTTCATATGATTTCTGATTTTGATGACGGCTGCTAGCATGATTAGGGTTTTGTGTATATTCGTAACTGCTGCATCTGATGTCTGCGAAACTGACATCCGACGAAACAGAACTCTCGGCGAAACAGAAAGTGTTTCGCCAAGAGTAATCGACGAAATTGAATTCTGTTTCGCCAACTAAGACCACGACGAAACAGAACTTGTTTCGCCAAATGTGTGTTTCGCCAACTTATGTGTTTCGTCAATATCTGTGTTTCGCCAACATGTGTGTTTCGCCGAATAGCTGATCTGTGCAGGAACTTGGGTTAATTCTGTTAAGCATTAACTGGAATATTTAACTGCTGTTAAGTGTAACCATCTTGTATATGATTGTGATTACGTGCTACATGTTTATACGTGAACAAATTGAACACAAACTGATTTCACATACGTGCCTACTTTAGGACGCGATTGATTACTTGTGAGCATACACTTAGCATACCGAGCAAAACAAGGTGAGTTCACACTCTTTCTAAGGCATGGGATTCCCGGTGGTTTGGGAATGGGTTAAGAAATAAATATGGAACCTACATATTCTCCTTGGGTAGGATATGTACCGCCATCCTCCATGGGTAGGATGCCAATATTAAATCCTGCGTATTCTCCTTGGGTAGAATACGTACGTTCGTCCTCCTTGGGTAGGACAACAACCTTAATGTACGTAAAACCTACGTACACTCACACTCGCTACGGTCCTTGGATTAAGAAGGGCACGTACAAATACGACTAGTCTACACATGGGAAGCCCCCCACTAATCTTCGCACAGATGCCTGAAAAGGCCGCGATACGGCCACTAACCTTCGCACAGATGTCTGGAGGACCGCGATACGGCCACTAACCTTCGCACAGATGCCTGAAAAGGCCGCGATACGGCCACTAACCTTCGCACAGATGTCTGGAGGACCACGATACGGCCACTAACCTTCGCACAGATGTCTGGAGGACCGCGATGGGAATTAATAAGAAACATGGTTTACAAAACGAACAACTGATTTATGAAACGAATTCTATAACTGAATAACTAACTGTGAACTCGCTCAACTAGTTGTTGACTCTCTGTTACATGCCTTGCAGGACTTTAGGTACTTTTGGAGCTTGCACTGGAGGCACGGTCGTTGTGGACATGGATCGTGAAATGTGTTGTTAAACATTATGACATCTTGTACTTAATACTTATGTTGGGTTTTTACATTATTGCTTCCGCTACACACTTGTATATATTGGTTTTGGAAACACCTACCGTATTGATGAAGGACTTTTACTTTATACTTGTGTTCAATATGATTGGTGGCTTGATCCTGGTCATGTCACGCCTCCAAGCGGTGGTACTCCGCGTGTGGATTTTGGGGGTGTGACATTATGTATCAAAGGTTTGAAAACCCTAATGAAGAACTTGTTGAATGTGATATGAATATTTGAAAATTGCTATGTTTGATCCGATTGATTAAGGTTTTAGACAAGAAAACATGTTAATACATTTTGGTTGGATAGTACACAAGATCATGAAATGGTAATCCTATTGGTTAGTACAATTCTAGGCAGATGTTCTAGAAACAGCAGGTTGCGAGTCGAGACCTCCGGTTGCGACTCGAGACCATGTATGTGACAGCTCGAGACCGCGGTTGCGACACAGGTTACGAGTCGAGAACCCCTAGTCTCGACTCGAGACCACGCATTACCAGCACACAAACATCATGACTCGAGACCAGGTCACTGGTCTTGTTGCGACTCGAGACCTGACTCGAGACCACCAGGTCTCGAGTGATGAAGGCTAAACCGAGACAGCACCATCCCGACTCGAGATCTCTGGTCTCGACTCGAGACCACCCGACTTCATATTCTGTTGGACTTGCACGGTTGCGGGCCTGGGTAGTTGGGCTGAATACTTGGACCTTATACGTTACTGCGGAATGTGTATGTTGTACACTGAGTTGGACTGCCATGAATAACACTTGTTTGCAACGTGCTAGTATACGTGTAGAAAATGTATGTGCATTACTTGGTTTGTATCTGACTTGCGTGATAACCATACTAGGACGTGGTTGACCACAATTAGCTCGACTTGACCTTTCGTTTAATTGCCGAGCAACCCAAGGTGAGTTCACACCCTCTACAAAGCATGGGATTCCCAGGGGTTGGGAATGGGGTTAAGGAACATGGGTTCCTCGTCCTTTATTGGGTAGGACAGTGCTGGTTCAGGAATATAATTCCTCGTCCTCTTGGATAGATAACTTTCACTAGACCAAAACTCTATCACGAAGTCCCTCCTTTTTATATCGACTTAATCGCCGGGCCAATGGCGAGCGGGTCATTAGTTAGATAGCGCTATTTAGGTTTGACAAACCTCACACCGTGCCGCAGAGGACGGGCGTGAACTAATGGACCTGGGCACGTCAATGATGATAGACATTGACAGTTCAGGGCACATAAACATGACTACAGTCAGCAGTCGATATGGTAACGAGTCTAGTAACATACACGGGGTAGCCCCCACGGCCGTGGAGCCAGATAACAAACATGGGGTAGCCCCCACGGCTGGATAGCCAGAGTAATTGGGTTAAACAGATCACGTTTTCAACTATGGGGTAACCCCCACGGCAGGATGCCAGACAAAGGAAACTGTTTTCAGAACAACTTAAAACAAACACCCAACTATGAACTCGCTCAACATTATTGTTGACTCGTTACTACATGCTTTGCAAGTCAATAGGTACTTAGCTGGAGCTTGCATGGAAGAGAGTCGTTGTGGGACATGGACAACTGTGTGCCATGTTAAACTTTGAAACAATTAAACTTATGTTTTGGTTTTAAACGTTATGCTTCCGCTTGCAACTTAAACTATGTTTTTGTTTGGACACCAATTGTATTGGTTGGATTTTTTTTAATCACTTACATGCTTGTTCAATATGATTGGTGGCTGGATCCTGGTCAGTCACGCCTCCAAGAGGTGGTATTCCGCAGGTGGATTTTGGGGGTGTGACATTGTTTTAATACAATCAAATAAGTACAACTATGATCTCCAAGTTTTAAAGTTGCTAAGGCACGAGTCCATCCTAAATGTAGCATGTATCAACAATCATTGCAAAGCAGTACCTGAAACATGTGTAAAAATAGGTACGTCAGCATAAAAATGCCTGTGAGATACATAGGTTTTGTGAAAATAGGATTCATGACTTGTAAGTTTAAGAAAATGTTTAATAAAGTTTAGTCATGAACCTTGTAAATTGATTTGTTTTGTAAATCGTTTGAAAACAATAAGATTAGATGATATGTATAAATAAATGTAAGGTTAAATGAATAACCATGTAAAAATGAGTTTGTATAAGATAAGTTGCTTGTAAAAGAATATTTTGATAAAAAGGCTTATAGTATATTTGAAAATATACTTTGGGTTTTAAGAGAATCGAATGAGTAATATATTAAAGTATATTTTAGTTCCAATATCGTTAACCCAAGTGTACTAAATAACGCCACGATATGTAATGCAATGAAAACACTTATATATAAGAAGTACCAGCGGTGTATCTACCATGTTTTCATCACATTACAACCGTCCCGTTATCTAAACACTAACCAAAACCCCATCGATAGATAGATAGTACATTAAATATACCTTCGTTGTTTAAAATAATAGTTTTAAGTAGTATATTACAAGTATACTTCGGATTTATAAATAACATATTAAACTATGTTTTGGTTTTATAAATAACATATCAAAATATGCTTTGGATGTGATAAATAACATATTAAACTATGTTTTGGTTTTGTAAATAACATATCAAAATATGCTTTGGATGTGATAAATAACATATTAAACTATGTTTTGGTTTTGTAAATAACATATCAAAATATGCTTTGGATGATTAACAAAATATATGTTGGTTTTGTACAATATCACACATGGGAGCATATCAAACTATACTTTTGGGAGTATAACTAAATATACAAAAATAATGTGATTTAAGAATTCATTCAGACCTAGTGCATCAAAATACACCTTTGAGACTATAGGGATACCACAAAGGAAATCCCTATTTGGATGGAGAAACAAATTGGTTTCAGACATTCCATGACAACAGGAATGGGGTGTCAAATCCTATAGCGCTATATCATACTAACAACCGGTCTGGTGAACATAAAATAAGTACAATTCAACATTTTTATTTTATGTTCTTTGAGAAATCAGTGTTTAAACCATAGATAGTCATTTAGTTTGTCAAAAGATAAGTAATAACATGTATAATCAATTATACTTTGAAATCATGAAAATAACACATAGGTACACATGCTTCACCCCAAAACAGTTTGGAAAATAGTAAAATAGGGGAACTATGTACTCACTTGAGATTGCTCAGAAGTCCTAAGATAACCACCAAGCAATGCTAGAGATCACGGAATCAAACGGCACCTAATATAGGTAACTATGTTAATAAACCGGACCTAAGTCGGAGGATTTAGATAGAATGAGGGTTCGTAAACCAAACGAGTATGGAGACTCGTGTCATATGGTTTAACAAAGCCTACATACTAAATGAAACCTAACCTAAGTGCTTACGACCCATTACGACCCGTTTAGGTAGCTTATGCTACTTTAACGCGTCGTTCGCGTGAAACGCGTTCGGACCGCCTAACTAGTCCTATGACAAGTAGATATGCCTTAACATGTTTAATATTGTTGATAAATCAGTTTAGAGGTCATAGGTTATGTTACATATGTTTAAAATGAATTTTGACATCAAAGGGGTATTTTGGTAATTTACCTAAGGCATATAAACTACCTATCATACAACTACTTAAACGAAGCGACCATAAGGTATAACCTCGGAAGGTTATTCCCTATCTACTATGGTCACCTAATGTGTTTGGTCGGATCCTAATGATCGACCAAATGGGTCGGGTTCGAAGGTATAAGCGATTTATCAGATCGCTTACCCTTACGACCCTAGACAACGTGGTAATCAGTAGGCATAGTCACAAGGGACTATAACCATCGTGATTACGCTCACGTTGCGAAGTTCAAACGAACTTCGCATTGACCATAAACTGGTCAATGCAGAAAGTCAACCAAAGTTTGACTTTCGGACTCGAAAAGCAATAAAAGAACGAAGGAATACTTAAGAAGGGTCCCCGAATGCTAATCTTGATTCAAGTTGCTCAGGTATGAAACAATGGTTTCAACTTAGAGCTTCTCAAATCAGATTCTTGTGGGTTTTGCAATGGGGATGGATGGGTATTTATAGATTTCGGTTCACCGTTAGGATCGTTTCTTGGATAACGTGCCTTGATCTCACCCGTACACTTGTCGGAATGTTGTGGTAACTCATTTTGCCCCCACCACAAGAGTTTGACATGTGGCATTGGCCTTTGGGGTGTTTGAAGGGCTGTTAACAGGCTGTTAATACACTGAATCTGGTCTGGGAGCCTGACGCGGGCCGTATAAAGTATCACCATGGGTTTACGCGGGCCGCCTGAAGTCCTGATCAGAAACCAAGTTTCAAAAATGACAATTTTGGTCCCTGTTGGTGTTAAAGGCCATTTCCGACATGTTTAAGGCCCGTTAAGCCAACGTGAAGGCCCTAAAATGATGCCTAAACATTGTGGACATGAAACATGCTCAAAAATATGTCGGATGTTGGTTCGTTTGGTTGTACGATCGCGATGTTCGCTTAATTACGACGGAATGCGCACAAGCGGGAAAAACGATCCAAAATGCGTGACGAATGGATTTTTCTTATGCCAAACACTAAAATAAAATATTTTAGTGCTTACATAAATTTTTGGATGTCCGGATGTATTCAGAACGTAAGTTATGCGCGAAAATGCAAACTTGTGCACTTTTTGACGCTTTTAGTCCCTGAATGACCCAAAAGTTTATTTTTAGCACACCGAACCCCTCAAAGCCTATTTCTAAGCTATATGAAGGATACTTAAGGTGTGTTTAACTTATGGTCATGTTCCAGAATGTCTGTTACAGTTCAGATTGGCATACTTTCGCAGTTTGTCAAGTTTAGTCCCTGTAAGCGAATTAACTTGTTTTTGCCATACCAAAGCCTTTAAAACTTATTTCTAAGTTATGTAAAGGTTATTTAAGGTATGTTAAGCCTATTTCACTATTCCGGAGTGTTCGTTGGATTAAACTGGTTATATTTACGCATCAGTGCGCGTATAACCCTCCAGAAAGCGATTTAAAGCTTAAAATCGAACAAGAGTTGATATGTGCAAACGATACACATATTTTTACAAATCCCAAGTATGAAATACAATATTTCATTGGTTTGGAATTTGTTTGATGGTTGAAGTGACACAGGTGTCACAGATGTGAACCCAGCAGTACTTGTCATGATCAGCAGAGCTTGACCCATAGCAGTAGATTGAACAGCAGGGCTTTAGTTTTCATTAGTATTTGATCAGCAGTTGTTGGTCAGTAGTTTGTACGATCAGTAGATAGGAGGTCAGCAAATGTTGAAACCACTTTCAAGGGGAGAGACTTGTATATATAACACCTGCTTATTTTGGATCCACTGCTCTGATCAAGTTTTGGCCTTTATTATCTGTTCCTTTGGTAGGGTTCAATCCCAACAATCTCCCCCTCTAACAGATAATGCCAAAACTCTTCATTATTGGTAGATCTTTATTGCCTCATCAGCAGTTCCCTTATTTGCCCTTTGAGTTGTAACTCAAAGGCTAAGGCATCTGTGTCATCATTATCCCTGCACAGTGGAAGATCAAGGAGATCCTGCAAATCTTCAAGACTTAGGCCAAGTGCTTGTTCCCTTGTTATTTTCTTCACTTCTCCACTAGACTTGAACACTGTCAGTACATGCGTCTGTTTGTCAGTTTTCCATTTTAGTACTTTTGAGCCTGGTGGGTTTCTTGGGAGATTTTTATTAGATGAGTTGTTTGGTGATGCAGGCCTTGTGATGACTGTTTGAGCAGTGCTTGCAGGTTGGTTTAGGCCAAGAGTTTCAGCTATCATTATCTTAATGCCTTCTTTTACTAGCTCATCTCCTTCCATTTATTATGTCACTGTTTCAGTATCCAACTGTTGTTGTCTTCTTTTATAGATGGCAGCACCAGCTGGAGCAGTGTCTCTCCTGATTTGCAGTTTTGATGGTCTTTTTGAAACCTCTGCTTCAGGGTAGTCAGGTTATTGTGGAACTGTGGGATCTTTCTTCCTTAATTCCTCCAACCTTTTGTAGGTGGTCCTGACTATGTCTTCTTTCCATCTTACCACTTGATTTTTGACCCATAGTCAGCATCAACTAATTCCTCTTTCATTCTCTTCAGCTCTAGTGTCTTTTCAGGCACATTCTTTTTGTACTTTGACCAATCTGGAGGAGTGTGTTTGACCTTATTCTTTATCATTTCTTGAATCCTGGCTGCTTCTTGTTCAAGCTCAGGAATGGTCCACTCCTTGTACATATGCTTTTCTCCCTTGTACTTCTTGGTTGCCATGATGCTTTCAATGTAGTCTTTTCTCAAAGTTTCATCTGCTTTCTCTGAGATTTGTTGACAAACATTTTTTTGCAAATTGCTCTAAGGTTCTGACTTGAGTAAATAGAAACTGGTAATGCCTTTGAATTTCTTTGTCAGTATTTCCTTGAGAGTTTCTTTTGGAAATATCATCTGCCTGTTGAACCTTAATTTTCAAGTACTCTTCAAGGTTATTTGGCCTGGGATATCCTTCAACAGATGGTTACTTCCTTTTAGCAGGATCATCCTTATAGTAGAAGGATTTAATCTCTTCTCTAACTGCAATGAGTTCAAGAGGATATTGGAAACCTGCAGGAGTGATGATAGGGATTGGTTGTTGTACTGGAGCTGATGAGAGAGGAACATGGTTTGGAATAAGTGCAAGGGATTGTGAGGATGTTGGTGGTGGTGATGGAGAATCATCATCAGGTATGAAAATCCTTCTCCTTTTTATTGTAGGAGAGGCTGATGATGTCTTAGGTGGATCAGAGGTGGTGATTTGAGTGGTAGAAGGTGGCTGACTAACAGCTGTTGAAACAACTGGTGTTTCAACCACTGTTGTCATTACAACATATGTTGTAACATCTGGTGTCTTCTGCTTTTTGGTAGGAGGTGATGGTGGTGAGATTGTTTTTAGTGGTGATGGTGGTGATGGTAAGGCAGTGATTGTGGTGTGTGTTGAAGTGGTGTGTGTTGAAGTGATAGCAGATGTTGAAACTACTGAAGTATCAGCAGTTGTTGATACAACAAGAGTTACAACAACTATTTGAGTGGAAGTTTGATGTTGGGGGCTTTTGGATGGTGGTTTTGGAGTATGCTTTGTGAGTCTGGATGGTATGGATTTGGGTTTCCTCACTTTTCTAGTGGGATTCTTTCTTTTTAGCTCAGGATTTTTAACATCCTTTGGCTCAGAACAACCCTGCGCATTCAGCTCCATATAAGCTCTTTTCTCCTCATTCCACCTTGACATATCCTTTGCCGCTCTGTCCCTTTTTACACTTGCTACAGCTTTATCAAGTGCATTTTGGGTAACATCAACCTTTTTGCTACCATCTGGCAAGGGTATCGTCTTGGTCATATTCTCATTTTCTGGTTCTATGTAGAGACCATCACCTACTCCCTTCTTCTTTCATTCTTTAATTTTCTCCCCCTTTTTGGCATTATTTGGAGGGAGTTGATCAATGAAGAGAATAGTTGGAGGAGCAGTGCCAGTGGTTTTCATTATGTGGGCCTTGATAGACTTAATGTCTGCTTGTGTCACACCCTGGCTTTGCGGAAGCGTGGTTATTTTGGTGTGACTTCTTAATACCATAGCTTAATCATAACAAAGCTATATGAAATAAAATCGTGCAAGATCATCCATTTGATTAAGTTTTAAAACCAGAATAACATAACATTGTCTTAGAGACTTACAACATCATAACATAAAATATTGTTTGAAAGACAGAAACATCGACATGAAATAAACGCAGTTTAAGATTTGTGACTTGTCCAGGAAAGAGTCACATTTCCTAAACTGGGATGACCTTGGAACCCTTATGCAGCGGGAAAACATAACATACCGCGCCAGATCTTTAATTTCCTGAAATACATGTAAGTTGAAAAATCAACAATAATGTTGAGCGAGTTCATGCGTAAGTGAGTATGTAAAACACTTGTAAGTATAAAAATTCCCTGGTATGTAGCAAATAAGGAAAAAGAGATCACCAACGGTTTGCAAGGCCATTGATATGTGTGAAGTGCAAGTAGGAAGACTCAAACCTTGCGATTTTGCGTCGGGGCACAAAGTCACCCCGAGGTCCGTACTGTTGGACCTGGGGTTGGGCTCGCTACACCCAGATAGATCTACCGCTTACGTCCCTCGGTCCTATAATGAGGATTAATGGCCTCCAGTTCACGCCTACCCACTCACATGATCTAAGTAGTAAACCTCCTTACGCTAACCATACCATGTAAAAAGTACTCGTAATCATAGTAACATGTATTTCACCCCCGCAGTTTAGAAAACTGAAAACAGTTAAGAGAAAAGGGGGACATGAACTCACAGTGGTGCGTCTCTACCAAGTATGCCTCCAAATCGATCAGCTGTATGACGACCTACACGTGCTAACTCTATTAGACGGATGGCCGTGCCTTAGCTTTATGGTTTAAGTTTTTGGGAAATAGTTAGGCAACTATTTCGTGTTTACATTCGGTATACTTGGTAGTTATTCTCCTTCCCAAGGATGGGGGATTTAATACATGTGTGTTCGTATAATTCGGATTACACTATTAAGTCTCACTTAATATATTTTATTCCTAACTCCAAAATATAAATATTCTTCCCAAAAATATTATATTTTAATACATGTGATTTTCCCAAAATAATACTTAGTAATATTATTTTTACTCTAAAATAATATTTATGTAGTTCACAAAATAATCATAAACACTTATACAAGTGATGTTGTGAAAAATATATACTAAATATATTTATGTATCACGTTTTATTTTGTGAAATCCCACCTCCGATATTTTATAAATAAAGTCGTGGCGAAATTCATAGTTTGAAAACAAGTCGACAAGTATCTCTAACACTTATAGTGAAAATAATTCTAAGTGTTAGGTTTTTAGAAAAATTTCGCCAGGGTTTCCTCTGTAACTGGAGGTGGCCACGCTTTCAAGCGTATCATTTTCTTTTATAAATCAAATCAACCATCTTTATCATTCAATCAAAACAATGTTCAAACCACAACTAGTCAAAATATGTATATAAGTCACGTAAATTTCATGAACTTGTGATTTATCCAAACCATGAAGTAAATCCCATTACTTTTAGTGGATCTTTATATAAAACAATCCGATTTTGTAAAAACCTCGTTTTTAGGGAAGTTCCGTCTTTACAACTTCTCGTCATCTTTTTCAAAAATAGTTATTTTGTCGAAACTTTGTGTTACACAAGTGTGTAAGATCTGTCTTTAGAAAACATGATTTCTTTGATACTTGGTTCTTTGAAAATACCGCTTGTAGATCCGTAGATCTACTAGTTTTAATCACTATTTTACAAGCTAAAACACTTTTACACAAGTTCATGATTCGAGTGTGGTAGAGTTTCATCTTCTAACCCTTGTTACACTTAAACAAGCTTTATGTCATAATCCAAGATCATGACTAAACCGGGTTAAATGATGATCCGAGCTACCACAACATAGATCGGGTCCAAATAATCACACAAATCAATTACTACAAGTTTTACACAACATATAAGCTATTAACCAACATTTTAGTGTTTTAAGTAGACTTTAAAGCATTATCTTGTAAGATTTCGAGTTTTAACCGTTACACATCGTATTAAACACTTCAAAATAGTTTGAGTAGGTGATTTAAGTAACATACCACTAGCTCGAGGCTAGGGAAGAATCTATGCGAAAAATGCGTGGATAAAAGCAAGAGAGTGAGGTCCTTCGCCTTCCGTTTGCACCAAGACTCCTTATATGCGACCCTTAACACTTGTAGATGATTGGAATGACTTAAACTTAACTCGAAATCGGATGTATGCACAAGGGGGTGTTCGGCCGTAGCTTCTTTAGAGAGAGGGAGAGAGTTTTGAGTTGTGTTGTGTGATGGAAAAGATCATGTGTGTATAAGCTCATACTTATAGACAATTAGTAGGTGTATTAACCATTGGTCACTATGCTTGCTAGATATTAAGCACTAATGAATATTATAATCAAAACTAGGACAAGAGTGGGGTCACTTGGTGACCGATTCGGTTGGGGGGGGGGGGTCTTGGTCCGATTCCAACTAGTTAGTTAGGATAATAGTTAGGTTAAGTAAGTTAGTTAAGTGCTTAACCCGGTGAGTTGTGTGTCGTGTGTTATGACGGGTGTTAGGGTATTCAGGGACCATAACTGGCTCAGAAAAAGATAAATAATGAAAATGACAATATTTTCATGTTCCGGGTATAATCCGGTTGTTCGGTTGGATAGTAATCCGTTAAAGCGTTAACAAAGCTTTAAAGTGTCGTTAATACCCTTTTTAGTGACACAACTCATTTCTGACACTTTGGAAAGTGTCTAGTAATTTTTCTCATGTTTTGGCACTTTATTAGGTAGCTAAAAGCTGGATTATTATGTAAAGTGCTGAGTTTTGTACTTAGAGTACGTTTTAGGCACATCCAGTCATTGTAACTTATTCCTAGAGACGCAGTTCTACAACCCTTGTATCCCTACACTCACCACTAGTGTAGCAAAATATTTCTGGCTCATACAAGCCTTAGAGGCAGTGTTTGCCTGATGCTGGCTTTATCAGCATGTTCAATAGGTTATCCGTTTATAGTGCTACTGTGCTTTTTGTGCATCATGTTTGTCACTAAGGTTCAGCATGTAAATAATGTAGTGACGGTAAGTAAAGTATGATGCAAGTAAGTACATGTATCAGAAATCAAGTAGCAGTTCATCAGTAATTTCAAACAAGCACAGTAATTAAGCAGTAATTAATTATTAATTAAGTCGTACGGATACCTGGTTTAGTGAGGGTTGTCACAGCTTGTGTGTTCTTGAACCTAGACTCCATTGTGTTTCTCAGCTCTTGTACATGTATTGCATGTTGCTGACCAGCCATTTGTTTTTGTTGGAGAAAAGGTTGAAAGAGGTTCCATATCTCATTTGCAGCAGGTGCTTGTGGTGGAGCAGGTGCTTGAGGTGGAACAACAATGGATTGTACCTTTTGTATTGTCAACAGCTGTTGCAGCATTTCTTTGATTACTGCAACAATGGTATCCAGTTTTTCAACTCGTTCCGTCAATTCCAGGTACTTTAAACCATCACCCAATTTAATAGGATCATCTGATTTCCCATTATCAGTGGTTGTAACAGTGGTTGATGCAGGGAGTGTACTCCAGACATTAACCACTGATGCACCTTTTTCTTGGTACTGGGGTCTTCTTCCTTCGACACTTGATAGCCTTTTGATTGTACGAGAGGGTAAAACAAACTCACTGGTGGATATCAGAGGTGCTATGGAAGGAATTGCCTCCAAGGAAGTCTTATTGATGTAACCACTGTCAAATGTAAACCAGTGGGTTCAACACTTGTAGTGGCTGCTTCACTTGGACTACCACCAAGAGTTACTTGTAAATCAAGGGGTGTAACCTCCTCAGGTCTTGTTGGTGGGTTAGCTATGATTGATACATCAGGCCCAGTCATTTGTTGAAGTATATTCTCATTGATAGGTGATTGAGAAGGACTGGTTTGTGACTGGTTCAGATCAATAGCATCCAACAATAATTTTGTCGGTGGGGGAATTGTGGATGTGAGGTTGGGTGTGGAAAGAGAATTGGCCCCGGGCATTGGGCTATGGATGATGGAAGCAAGTGCTTCCAGAGCATCATATTGTGGTGTCCCTATTTGTACAACCTGGTTCTTTTTGAGAAGAAACAGGAGGAGTTTCAGCCATGGGTTGAGATATTTGTACCAACTACTGTGAGGAAGTAGCAGTGGTTTCTTATGACTTTTGTGCTGTCACCGGAAGTTGCTCTGGTATCTCATCCTCAAGAGTTGCCTTTTTGATGGGTTTGAGGGGTTTTTTTGAGTTTTCTTTTGTTTTGGCTTTTTGTGGATTGTAGTGGGTTTCAAAACAGTTGTTTTGCTGCTTTGATCACCTTGAGCAGTGGGCTCAGCAGCAGATACCTGAGGAGCAGTGGTAGCTGCTAAATTCTGCTCAGGCACCTCTGCTTCTATTTTGCAAGGTGTTAACATTCTTGTGAAAGTTTCAGCAGTTAAGTTGTGTATTTGAAAAGATTCACCTTGTTTTATTGCAGAAGCATCATTCTTACCAAATTTCTTTTCAAAATAATAGCTTAAAAATCTTGGAAAAAGTAAGAATGGCTTCTTGTCAACATTTTTAACCAGATCATTAAAGATTTCCTGGGAATAATTGAAATTTTCTTCTTGAAGAATAGCTTACCCCAGGTTTTGAATCTTTAATGGTATTTCATTAAAAGCAGTGGTTTTGTATGAAACACACATTAAGAGGGTATGAAATAAAAACCTTGTTGCAGGAGGAAAGAAACCTTTTTGTAAGGTATCCCTCTTCATCATTGTATCTGCATACCCTTTTTCTAGAAAGTCAATTTTTAACTCGTTTTTAGGAAAGGAAGTTTTACCTTGCTGATCATCGAGTTGAAAGACTTCTGAGATGGATTGTGGTGTAATTTGGACAACTTTACCCTTTAGAGAAGAGTTAATGGCTATGACAGTCTCACCTTGTTTGTCAAGAGTTACATTTTTCCAGAACTCTCTTTGGGTCGCCAAATAAATTGGTGCATCTGCTATTAACAAAGTTTTATACTTTGATGCAGACATGATATCAATGATGGAGTCGAAAGCATTAGTGGTGCCGGGTTTTGTGAGAAGACCCAGAAGGTTGTGAGAAGGTTTGTGTGGGATTTCGATGGGTTTAGCCTTTTGAGAGGCCTCTTTGGAAGATGATTTTGAAGTAGATTTTGCGGAGGACTTCGATTTAGTCATTTTGGAGAAGACGATCGAAGAAAGTTGTGAAGGAATTTGTGGAAATGAGATGAAAACTGCTTTGAGAAAGGAATTTTTATGAATTCAATTCGACAGTAAAACCCTGTTTGGGGTTTTGAAAGGGGTTTTATGGAGAAAAAAGTGAATGCTGAGGTGGCAGCGGTTACAAAAGGTCTGACCACTATGTACTGTCCACGTGCCAACCCCTGATAAAATGAAGGACAGTACTTTTATGAAAACTACTGATGAAAGGCAATGGTTACAACAGTAACAAATGGAAGCAGTTGATGATTTTTACTATCAGCAGATAGCACATCAGTGGATAAAACACTGATTTTGAGCATCAGTGCTTTTTAGGAAAAAGAGAGAACAGGGGTTGACTTTCAGCAGTGGACAGTCTTTGAAGTAGAGCAGACTTTTGAACAAGCAGTGGTTATGGCAGACTTTTAGGATTTTAATGAAAACTTCATTTTTAACTATTTTTAAGGAAGGATTTTTGATTTTCTGAAAACATTTTAATGCTTTTATTCATAGAAAAACAGGATTTTGCCTGTTATTCCATGTTCAGCATTCCAATCCCGGAGATCAAGCTTTCAAAGGTGGATGTGTCTAATGCTTTGGTTAGCACATCTGCCAGCTGATCCTTAGTTGGAACATGATGAAGAGAAATCAAACCTTTTTCATAGCAATCCCTCACAAAGTGATGTCTGGTGTCAACGTGTTTGGTGGTTGAGTGGGAAACTAGATTTTTGATGATATTTTCTGCTGCCTGACTGTCTGTTGGTGCATTACGTCTGTCAACTTCGTCTTATATCGAGTTTTGGTTTCGTTGCGGATCTGATCAAGCATGATGTCATCATATTCAATGATGATATCATAAAGATGACATCATCATTGCAATTCTACACAAAATACAAGGCATATAAATGAAATATAAACACAAAACAAATTCTAATTTTGCATGAAAATGTCATGTATTTCGCTTGAAAGTCAAATAGGGGGTTTCACTTGAACAAGCCATGTGTAGCTTCAAGCAAACTTAGGCAGGTTATAAATAGGCTTGTAGTGTTCTCATTTGGAAGAGAATTCAAAATCAATACCGAGGTGCTGCCGGTATTTCTTGTGACTGTAATCGTTGTTATTTCAATATACAAGAAGATTAAAGTGATATTCAAGCTGTTTCGAGTCTATACGTCTATTTCCGCTTTTCGTATAGTCTAAGAACTCTTCCAAATGACTCATTCAGGTCGCGATTCGATCCTACAAGTGGTATCAGAGCTCAGGAGGAAGAGATCTTGCCAAAACAGCCTGTTTTCATCACTTTTTCTGATTTCTACACTTTCTTTTTCAAAATTAAAATTTTTTCACGGTTAAAATCGGCTCAAACTTTCACATCATATTCGCAATCATGTTTTAAGAAATCCTGGAAAATTTCAGCATTAAAATCGATCTAAAACTTGAAATTTCCGTTATTCGCTTGAAATTTCGTTCGAAATGCTGAAGTCATTGTGAGTTCGCTTGAGTTTTCACTGTGAGTTCGCTTGAAACTAGTGATTTCGTGGTATTCCGCTTTAATGATTGTATTGACTCCGCTTGAAAACGACATTCCGCTTGAAAACACCGTTTGAACGATATTCTGCTTGAATTGTATTTTAGTGTGACATAGTGCATCGAGTTGGTGTGAAATAGGTTCAGGTCACGTGAAATTAAGTTTGGTATTAAACTTTGTCGGACATCAACTCATAGTGCATGTGAATAGTTATTTCGTCTGTTGACTATTGTCTAGAAAATATCAGTTCACGTGATTAACATTGAACGGCACAATTACTGTCATTTCCAAAACTGTATTGTCTACCATCTTCGATTTGTGTGTGCATGAAATGGGTCAGCTGTGCATGTGAATTGTCCATTATAACATCGGCCAAATCATATCCATTTGATCCACATAGAGGTCCAATCAGAATTAAGTAACAATTAAAATTGTCTGTTTGCGTTAAAAGGGTTACACGTGAATTTCTGATTCATTTATCCTTTTCTCAAAAGGTCTTACATGTTCATGTGATCATTAATTTGGTCATTCATTCAAGGTTTGAGGTCCAGTAAAATTGATTCTTTATAAAGGTGTCAGCCCACTATAGTTGTCGATTTGTGCATGGGATAAGTCCATAACATCGGTCCAATAGATTTGTTTTGAGTATTAATATTGTTGGCCCATGTGCTTTAACTGATCATTAGTTCTCATCCCTATCATATCGATTTGCATGTATTAATCGGCTCATGTGACTTTGATTCTTGCCGCCCAATCAGAGTTTAGATATATCAGATAAGCTGAATCGGCTCATTAATTGCTTTTATATAGGATATAAATTGTGTCAGGATATAATTGCTTTTATACAGGATATTACAACCGGCTCATTGATTTTTGCGGCCCAAAAGTGTATTACAACAGTTCTTTCTATGCCCATATCTCGTGACCCATTTGTTCTGGTCTATTCATATAGATTGATTCCATCAACACACACTTTTACGTATTTAGTCCGTTTAAACTGATCGTTTGTTTGTTTGTTTGTAGGTGTTTTGTGAGGTGCTGCCGCTCGTTTGAGACCAGTATTTTTTAAAACAAGAAAGTTTGTGTGTGTGAAGCATTAACTTTGAATCATGTCTGAAGAATTTTACAATGCTTTTGCGACACCTGTTGCTCCAGTTACTGCTGCTGAAACATTGTACAGTGAGAATGAGACGGGAACTCATCAGAAACCGCCAAAACTGATGTACATTGAAGATTTCAAAGGATGGCAGAATCGATTTGAGAACTGCGTGCAAGCTTATAAGTTTGATGTGTGGTGTTCTTTGGAGAAAGATTACGAAAAATCGAAAAACGAACGTGGGCTTGAAAAGGGTTTTAGTGATTTTACTGAGAGTGATAAATTGAAATACTCAAGTGAAAAAAATGATGATCAGTATTCTTCAACAAGCGATTAAGGAAGATATTTTTGTTTTGCTCCAACATAATGGTACAGCTAGATCAATTTGGGAAGCGTTGATTCAAAAGTTCAAAGGAAGTGCAGATATGATTAAAAACAGAAAGGCGTTACTAAAGAAATCTTTTGATATGTTTGTAGCCTTTGATCATGAAACAACAAAACAGACCATTGACAGATATTGTCATCTTGTTTTGGAAATGGGGAGATTAGATATAAAGAAAGAAGATGAAGAATGGGTGGATAAACTTGCTGATGCATTACCACAGCAGAAATTGGGAACATATTTGATGATTGTGAAACACATGAGAAAGTATGAGAATATGAATCTGGCACAGTTTATTCAGAAAATTGAGGAGCACGAGTTGGATATCCAAAAGACGGCTATCATGACAAATCCAAATGCTAAACAGGATGTCAGTCTGTATTACCGAGGAAACAAGTTTGAGGCTACCCCCAGTTCCAGTCCAAAGATTAGTACTGCTTTTAGTGCTAATGGATCCTCTAGTCCAAATGTTAGCACTACTACTCAAAGTGGTGGATATTCTTCACCATTTTCAAGTTTTGATCCAAATAGCAAAACATCAAGTCCTCAACACCAGAATTCAATAAATCTTCAATGCAACATTACTTTAAACATTCAAAATGGTCAGAATTTGTCTCCAGAAATAGCAAAGCAACACATGGCATCACTCGTTGCTATGTTGGAATCTTATGAAGGTTTGATTGCTGGCAAGATTGGAAATCCGATGCTTACAAAATAAGATTATGACCAAATTGACACAGAGGAACTTGAATTGATGGATGTGAAGTGGTGTTTAGCTAGTGCTTGTCGGAGGGCAGAAAAGTTTCAACAAATTACTGGCAGAGATGAGTTTCGGGGATTGGCTACTTCTTCGTTAGGTTTTGACAAGTCAAAAGTTATTTGTTTTTAGTGCAAAGGAAAGGGACACTTTAAACGAGAGTGTAAAAACCAAGAAGCAACTGAAAATCAAGAAAAGAACAATTATTATCAGAAATCAATTTTCCATTAGATTGTTCAACAACCGCAAACTGCACCTGCTCGTGCTATTGAAGAAGGAAAGAAGAAAGCTTTACTTATTCATCAAGATGATGAAAAAGTTGCAGAGGGTTTTAGTTGGGACAAATACATACCTGGTTCAGCTCTTTTCGCTAAAATTCAGGGTGCAGATGAGACTAATCAGAAAAGAATTCCGATTTTTCCAGATCTTGGAAGTGATGTGGATACCGATGATGAGGAAGAACATCTCAACAAAGCTAGAAAAGGCATAGATCCTACTAGTTTTAACTTGTTTTTTGCAGATAAAATGGAGATGCTGTATCAGAAAAAGATTGCCAAATTGAGGAAAGAACTGGAAGCAGCAAAAATGCTAGCTGATGAAAAGACAAAAACTGAAGCTGGTAAAGTAAATGTTGAACCAGCAAGTGAGAAAGTAGTAGAGAAAATCGTTGAAGTGGAGAAAGTAATAGAAAAGATCATTGAAGTGGAGAAAGTGGTGGAGAAGATTGTTGAAGTCGAAAAAGTAGTTGAAGTAGAGAAATTCGTCGAGGTAGAGAAAATCGTCGAGGTAGAAAAGATTGTTGAAGTTGAGAAAGTTGTTGAAGTTGAAAAGATAGTTGAGGTTGTTAAACCGTGTTTGAAATGTGAGGAATCTTTCAAAGCTTGTGAGGAGAAAGATCTGAAGATTGTTGATTTAGAGAAGATTAAAGAAGATTTATTGTCTGATGTGAAGTACGTGAAAGAGTCGTATGATGTTCTGAACAGAACAGTTGATAGTTTGAAGAAGACAAATTCAGAAGTTGAAACTGCTCAGATGAGGATGAATGGAACCTTAATGACAAAGAAAAAGGTCATCAATGAGTATATTGAAGATTGTGCTAAGCTGAAGAAGGAGTTGGAGCTTGAAAAGATCGAAAGTGAAAGGATTAAACGATTACTGTTGAGTTATACAACATGTGATTACTTGATTGATCGTGTTTATCCTACTGTTGCAGGTCTTGAAGCATTCATGGAGAAAAAGACTGAAGATACTGATACTGGTAAGAAACAAAGTGTCAAGTATAACAGATGTCCGCCCCCGATCCATGAAAGTTATTCTCCCAGAAAGCCAAATGAGGAGCGTTTAACTAAGGGTCTAAACATCAAGTTAAAGTCTGAAACCATTGATGAGTTACCAGATAACATTGATGTTACATTCACAGCGTCTGACACTGATCATGAGTCTGAGTTAATAAAGAAAGTTGTCGATCAGGTGTTGGATACGGATGAAGAGTTAAAGTCGGAGTCTAAATCTGAGAGTTTGAGTTCGTCAGAAAAAAATCTGAGTTCGTCAGAAAAGAGTCCGAGTTCACCAGTCAAACGGGTTTACAACAAAGAATTTCTATTGTCGAAAAATAATTTGAGTGATGAACCTATCAAAGTGGCATATACTTTGAGTGATTCAGACAAATTATTTTCTAATGAAGAATTTCCAATAAGAAGTGTAAAAACTGAAATGATCAAACAGGTTTTCAAATTGACAGAAATTAATATTTCTGAAATAAAAGATTTAAATCTTTTTGAAAAACCTAAAAAATACACTTCAAGAGTTCAACAGAGAATGAACAAGAAAAAGGGTTACAGTTATGGTTCAGGTTATCGAAAGAAACCAAACCACAACGGTAATTTCAAAAAGCAAGGTCTTGGTTTTAATTCTTCTGAAAATTATAAAAATGAGAAAAATTATAAACCAAAAACAACATTTGTTGCAGGTGGAAGTGCTGAAGAAGAACAGAAGAAACCATTCTGGAAACAACCAAATCAAGAGTTTCTTGCTGAAAGGAAGAAGAAGTTTGCTCAAAGAGTTGACAGAAGAACTTGCTTTAAGTGCCAAAAAGTTGGACATATTGCTTGGAATTGCCAACAGTCCAACAACACAAAACAGGAAGTTACTTCTAACTCAAAACTGAAAGAAAAACTTGTCTTTGAGAAGAAACAATCAACTGAGAAATAGAAAGTGTTTGAAAATTCAACTTCTGAAGAAGGTGAAAGTTCAAAACGGTTTTACAAAAGAAGAGTTGATTTAACAAAACAAAAATGGGTTGAAAAATCTGAAAGAAGTTCTGACAATGAATCTGATTCCATAAAATCAGAGGAGTCATATGTTAAGAAAAAGGTTGTTAATTCCGTTCCTGGGGTGAACGATGAAAATTTTCCCAAGTTGACAAAAGAAAATTTGAAGTTGAAAGTGGGAAAAACTGAAATTTCAGGTCAATTCTTTGCTGGTAACAAAGAATTTGATGCTGAAAAGGCTTTTAATGGAAAAGTTAAACATATTTTCGGGAAGATGGTTGATGGGAAGGTTAAAAGTGCAAAATATTTTTACAAATCAAAATGTTGGTGGGATAGGTGTGCACCAAAATCACCCAAGGTTGGTCAGGCGTGGGTGACAGCATTTTCACCATAAATTCCGGACTTGCCGGAGCTCCCAGGTTGGTAAGAGTGGAGTCGGAATCGGCATCATTCTTGAAATGTTTGTATAGTAAATCTACAGGTGATATCTTTAAATTGTTATATTTTGATTTACAAGTGGTTATGGCTAGTGAAATGAACATGCAAGTGGTTGAAGAAGGTTTTCATTTTCAAATGGTTAATCAAGGTCATTAAGTTGAACTTGATTGGACCATACTTACAAGTGGTATTTTGGAGAACAAAATGATGAGTTTATCCCCTAACCTACAAGTGGTTTGAAAATCAACAAAACTAATTTTCCGGAAAAACCATTTGATTAAAACAAACTTAAGTGTTTTGAAATCACAATGGGAAAATAGTTTGTTGTGAGGGGGAGTTCTGATTGTTTATGCCAAGAGGATGGCGAAGTGAAGTAATTCGATATCAGTTGTCGCTTTATTGTATAGTTTGTTTTCAAATTTCCTAAAATGTGTTTGCATTTTAGGGGGAGTAAAAATTTTCAGAAAATCCAAAAACATTAGAAAATTTGAAAAAGTAAAAAACATGATAAATTGAAAAATGAGTTTTGTTGTACAAAAGAGGAAATGATAGTACATCAGTGGACTATCACAACACGCTAAAGATTTGGAAAGAAAAATGTGATAAACGGTCTCACTGATGATATGCCAGTAGGTTTTTGCACATCTAGTAGATTGTGAAGAGATATAAACCTAAATTCAAACTTGCTTAATTCGTGGGTAACATCTCTCGGATATATGGGTAACCCCCGAAATCTTATTTGAAGGACCCCTCTTTCTGAGATACTAGGTCTTTATGCTTAGTGATATCTGGGGTATTATCCCGGGACTTCTGATAATGCGGAAGCAATGGCCTAGTCCCCGGAGAATACTTTATGCTTGCTTGAAAAATAGCGCCGCCCTCACCATAAAATGATGAGACAATAAAATTGCTAATCAATGCTGTTGTAAAAAAGATCCTCTAAAGGGGACCCACCAAAAGTCGAGCCGTCATCTCTCTGCTGAACGGAAGTTCTGACCTGAGCTCTCACGGTTTCGCAATTAACCCCTTACAGATATTATCTAGGTATACTCACCTGTAAGACTGAATATTGGGATCTGGATATCGGAGTATATTCTGAGGTGGGACACGCGAATATGTTTAAGTGCTTAAAACATTAATCTCGTATCTCAAAACAATTGAACTTTGTGTGAGAATTTAAGTGGATCAGTATACTGACAATCTAAGTGAATCGTTTAGAACTTAAAATGTATAAAGCTTAACGGTGTTGGTGATTTGTCTCATAAACTGATATGATCCTCTTACGCAAACTCACAAAAATTATTGTTTGTAAATATTTCGTTACTGCATTTCATTTCTGTTACATCAAAAATCCAAAAAGATTTTCGGTGTGTTTTAGCATAAATTTTGAAAAAATTCAAAAAGATTTTAGACAACTGATGTTGGAAAGCTGAATTTCAAAATTCCGATTGCTAAACATGACGAACAGGTTTGGGAAAGTTTGTTTGAAGATGTGTGAAACGAAAATGATATATATTCAAGTGTGTTCATTAGAAACTGACATGATAAATCATTTTATTTGATACTTGAAAATGATGTATTCAGGGTTGTGTCTACAAGTGATTAGCAAAGTTTCTAAATTTGTTATATCTTATCTTTTATGAAACTTATGTTTTGGGTAGAGAATATGCAGGTGAGTCAGGTTACGATACCTGATCCTGTGAAAGCCAGACTACGATCCCAGCACATCTTGAGGGGGAGTAAGTTAGAAAAAAGAGAATCTGAAGTTGCTAGAGCCAGCTGTTGATCCTGAAGAATACAAGAGAGAGTTACATCATTCGAGGAGGAGATTAGTTAAAGAATGTTTGAGATCACAAAGACTGATAAAGACTGAAGATTGAGAAGACTCGACACTTAAGACTCGTCAACATCCGAGGGAGAGTCTGTTGGTGCATTACGTCTGTCGACTTCGTCTTATATCGAGTTTTGGTTTCGTTGCGGATCTGATCAAGCATGATGTCATCATATTCAATGATGACATCATCATTGCAATTCTACACAAAATACAAGGCATATAAATGAAATATAAACACAAAACATATTCTAATTTTGCATGAAAATGTCATGTATTTCGCTTGAAAGTCAATTAGGGGGTTTTGCTTGAACAAGCCATGTGTAGCTTCTAGCGACTTTAGCCAGGTTATAAATAGGCTTGTAGTGTTTTCATTTGGAAGAGAATTCAAAATCAATACCGAGGTGCTGCCGGTATTTCTTGTGACTGTAATCGTTGTTATTTCAATATACAAGAAGATTAAAGTGATATTCAAGTTGTTTCGAGTCTGTACGTCTGTTTCCTCCTTTCGTATAGTCTAAGAACTCTTCCAAACGACTCATTCAGGTCACGATTCGATACTACACTGTCCAACATGAGTGGTGTCTTTAAGGCAGTGATACCAAAATCCAGCAACTGATTTTGAAGCCAGAGCAGTTGGGCTGTACAGCTTGCAGCAGCTATGTATTCTGCTTCAGCAGTGGATTTGGAAACAGCTGCTTGCTTTTTGCTTTGCCAAGACACTAAGCAATTACCTAGAAATTGGCACCCTCCTGAAGTGGACTTTCTTGTCTTGTCACATCCAGCAAAATCACTATCTTAGAAACCTGAAAGCTCAATTTTACCATCAGCTGGATACCAGATACCAAGTATGGGAGCACCTTTTAGGTATCTGAATATCCTTTTTACAGCAATAAGGTTTGAGTTTCTAGGGGCTGATTGGCATCTGGCACAAACACATGTTGCAAACATGATATCTGGCCTAGATGCAGTTAGGTACAATAATGACCCAATCATACTTCTATACAAAGTTTGATCAACCAATTCATCCTTCTCATCAGATATGACTATTTTATTAGTTGCAATGGGTGTACTGCATGGCTTACAATCGTCCATTTCAAATTTCTTTAAAAGTTCTTTGGCATATTTTCCTTGATGGATGAAAGTGCCATTTTGCAGTTGCCTTACTTGGAGACCAAGAAAGCACTGGAGTTCACCCATTGCACTCATTTCAAACTCAGCTGTCATGAGTTGCCTAAACTCTTCACACATTTTATTACATGTGCTTCCAAAAATGATGTCATCCACATAAATTTGGACAATCATCAATTCCTTTCCTCTCCATTTTAAAAATAGTGTTTTATCTATTCTACCTCTTGTGAACCCAATGGATAGTAGGAAGGTGGAAAGAGTTTCATACCATGCCCTTGGTGCTTGTTTCAAGCCATACAAAGCTTTATTTAGCTTGTAGACATGATTTGGATTAAATGGATCCTCAAAACCTGGAGGCTGACAAACATATACCTCTTCTTGAATCTTACCATAGAGGAATGCATATTTGATATCCATTTGGTACACCTTGATGTTGTGGTTAACAGCAAAGGCCAGAAATAGTCTGATTGCTTCAAGTCTTGCAACAGGGGCAAATGTTTCATCATAATCAATCCCCTCTTCTTGTCTGTACCCTTGAACCACAAGCCTGGCTTTATTTTTTACAACAATACCCCTTTCATTAGTTTTATTTTTAAAGACCCATTTTGTGCCAATAGGACTTACACCCTCTGGCAATGGAACACGCTCCCATACTTGTTGTCTTCTAAACTGTTGGAGCTCCTCTTGCATGGCTTCTACCCAGTTGTTGTCTTTCAGTGCCTCTTGGTACTTGACTGGCTGATGGAGTGATAGAAAACCAGCAAAAAGACAAATGTTTTGGGATCAGACTTCTTGTGAGCACCCCTTCATTGATGTTGCCAATAATTTGGTCTGGTGGATGAGATTTCAAGAAGATGAGCTCTCCTTGGTATGGAACAATGGCATTGAGTGGGGCTGGTTGCAGATGTGAATCATCTGAGCCAATCACTGCTGGTGACTTTGATGATCCAGCAGTGGCTTCAAAAGATGGTGGAATAGGAGGTAATGATGTGGACACATGCTGACTTTGATCCACTGTTTGAGGACTTTTATCAACAGTGCTTGATGGTGTGGAAGCAGGGGTTAAGAGGCTACTTTGGTCAATAACTGTTGAGGTAGCAATGGTTGAGCTTTGACAGCTATTTTGAACATCTGCTGCTCTTCCCATGTTGACAGACTTTCGAGGAATGATGATTTCATATCCATAGTCTGGTGTTGAATCCTCTGATGGACCTGCACTGTTAGTCTTGATAGCAGTATTTTCAAAAGTGAATTTATCAAGATCAAACAAATCTGCAGGATTTGCTGGGATTTTCATTGAGGAAAGTTCATTAAACTTTACATTCAAAGTCTCTTCCACTGTTTTGGTCCGTGTGTTAAACACTTTGTAGGCCTTAGCAGTGGTAGAGTATCCCAGATGATAACCACAATCAATTTTGGCTGCAAACTTAGAAATGGAATCTTTTAAGTTTAAAATGAAGCATGGGCAACCGAAAACTTTGAAATATGAAATCAATGGCTTTATTTTATACAGCAGTTCATAGGCAGTCTTTTGATGCCTGGGGTTGATTAAAACTCTGTTTTAGACATAGCAAGCAGTGTTTACTGCCACTGCCCAAAAAGTTAATGGCAAACCTGAATCAGCAAGCATGGTTCTAGCAGCCTCAATCAAAGTTCTGTTCTTTCTTTCAACAACCCCATTTTGTTCTGGTGTTGTTGGAATGCTGTATTGCCTCACAATTCCTTTTGACACACAGAAATCATCCAACTCCTTGTTCCTGAACTCTGTGCCATTGTCACTTCTGAAGATTTTTACTGGAAGGTCAAACTGCTTTTCAACCTGTTTTACAAAGTCTTGCAGAATGCCTGCCGTCTCATCTTTTGAGTGTAGAAAGTAAGTCCATGGAAACCTAGAAAAGTCATCAACAATAACCAAACAATACCTCTTTTTCTTAAGACTCATGACTTTAACTGGGCCAAACAAATCCATATGAAGCATTTACAAACATTTGGTTGTTTTGGACTCATCAATGGATTTGTAGGAGCTTTTATGTTGTTTTCCTTTTAGACAGGAAACACAATGCTCAGGACAGGTGAACAGTTTTTGAGGTAAACCTCTTACTAACCCCTGTTTTGAAATGGCAGTGATTGTCTTGAGATTTGTGTGCCCCAATCTTCTGTGCCATAGTTCTATCTCTTTGTTTGATGCAGCTGAGAACAGACAGGCATCAGTTCTGGGGCTCTCTTTTGACATATCCACCACATAAACATTGCCACTTCTTTGAGCAACAAGTTTGGTTTTCCAGTTTTTATTATTGCTTCAATCTTTTCAACCATTTCTGGTCCAACAATCCTACAACACTCCTTTGTGAAGAATGACCCATACCCCTTATCACTCATTTGTGAAACACTCAGGAGGTTGAATTTTAGATTGTCTATCAGATTGACATTTTTAAATTTTACATTTCCAGACTGTAGTGTACCAGACCCCAAAACTTTCCCTTTACTATTATTACCAAAGGATATATCACCCCCTCCATGGATTTTGAAATCTTTGAGAAGGGCTTTACATCCTGTCATGTGCCTGGAGCCTCCACTATCTACATACCAAAGACTATCTAAGCATGCAGAAGCTCCCTGCACATGAAGTAAAAGGATTAGTTCATTAGGGTCTCCAAAGCCAATAAGGCTTTGGATGGGGTCTCAACAGTGTCTGGGATGAGTTCAGATGCATGGACAGTGGTTAGGTCAGGGGTTTGGATAGTTTTAGGACTGTTTCTTTCTAACCACTGTTGTGGGTTTTGACCAATCACCTGTTGATAACCAAAAGGATGCCTGTTCACTCTTGGTTTAGAAGGCCTTTTGTAGGTCTCATAAACGTGTGGAATCCTTTGGTAAGATGATTGTCCCTTGCCTCTTCTGAATTGGTTGGCAGGGGGTGCATCAGTCACTTGAACATCTCTTTGCACAGATGTTTGATTCAGCTGTTTTGTAACAGCTGTTTGGACTGGCACAAACAGTGGTTGATTTTTGGTGAACTTGACAGATGATGTTGATGGACTCAAGGATGTTTTAGCAGTGTACTCATTCTTTTTCACATCAAAGTTTTTGAGGTACACACATGCTTGAGTTTTGTGGTTTGTTTTACCATAGATGGTGCAGCTTTCAGCAGGGACAATGACACTTGTTTTGTTTAGATCATACGCTTTTAGATGAAAACAGTCTTTTGTCTCTGTTCACAAAAATAACAAAACAGGTTTTTGATCTTTTCTCTTTTCTTCCTTTTCTCAGACTCCTTAGCAACAGAGTTTTGAACCACTGTTGGGATGTCTTTGATAGGAATGACCTTTGCTTTTGGAGCTGTGACACCATCAGTGGTTGTAAAGTCCTTGGGCTTGAAATTTTCAAGAATGTCACACTCATCAGACCATGTGGGTTTAAATTGGTATTTCTCAATTTCCTCAAAAGTTGAAGACCCCACAGATCTTTCCAAAGTGATTTTGTTACCAAGTTTGTCGGTTATTTTAACCTCTTGGCCATTCTTGTTGGTTGGTTTAATTTCAGATGAACCAGCTTGTTTTCCAGCAATGTTTACAAGATCATCATATTTTCTATATCCTACACCAAACTTGACATTGATTTCAAGCTGTTTCTCAAGCATGACCTCATACCCTTTACAAGATTCCACCCATCTTTCACAGGTGATCTAGGTGGACTCTAACTCCTTTTTGCAAACTTGGTATTTTTCTACCATAGTTTGGAGTTGAGTTTTGGTTATGCTCTGCTCTTCTTTGAGACAGCTGATCTCTTTATCTTTTTCAGCCAATTTGTTTCTAAGTTCTTTTAATGACTTTTCAAATTTGACTTCATCAGTTAAGATTTTATCCCTAAGGTTTTCATTTACCTCTTTGATGTTAGCAAATGCAATAATGCATTTGTCTGAACACAATTTTTCAAGAACTTGAGGTGATACCTTGGCAGCAGCCATCATGGCACAATCACATTGATGATCATCTTCATCATCAGCTCTAACTTCTTTCTCACCAGCTTTCTTCTCTTCCTTGTCTTCTTTGTCTTCTTTGGACCAGGGGTCAGACAGTGGTTCAATCAGGGTTTCTGAATTTTCTCCCAGCAGTAGGTCACCAGCAACTGCCGTAACCACTGCTTCAGCCACTTCTTCCACTGTTTCAGAACTTAGCTGTTCACCTTCAGTTTCTACCCCTTCTGGTATTGACTCTAAAGCCATCAAGCAAAATTCATCATTAGAAGGATCATTAAAAGCATAGAGTGCAAAATTTTCATCACCGAGCTCATCAGGCATGCTGCTCCAGTCAACAAAGCCTTGGGTGAAAAAGCTTTGTTGATCTGGTTGTACCACTGTTGGAGCAGCTTGTTGTGGTGCAACAGGTTGCACTTGTGCCTGAGGGACAGGGGCTTGAACATACTGAATTTGTGGAACAGTGGTTTGAACATAATGCACAGGCACAGGGGTTGCAGCATAGTGAGCAGTGTTAACATGGGATGCAGGGGTATATTGGGTGTAGTGCACAGTGCTTTGATTTTGTGGTCTAGGGTTTGAGCTAGGATGAGTTATTATTGGACCAGTGGTTTGACTCCTGCATTCCCTAGCAAAATGACCTAGCCTATTGCACTTATAGCACTTGATTTTTGACTTATCCAACCCCACTTTTAAATTCCCATGTAACCCTGGGAATTTTCTCCCTGTTCTTTTGTAGAATTTGCTTGTTCTTACACTAAGCAAAGCCAATTGATGCAAAATGTCCATCTTTTCTAAGTCAGTGGGATCAAAGTGTTGCAAATCATTTAGTTCAAAGCACAAGTTATCTGACATCTGGTTTTCACAATTTGCAGTAAAAGCATAATTTGTAGTGTGAGAATCAGGGTTGTTAAAACCAGCAGTTATATCAACAAAGTGATCATAACCCTAATCCTTACTACTTCTACCAGATTCTTCCTGACCAAAAAGAGCTGTGCTACCGAATGAATAATAATCAGCAACTTTGCCAGACTCTTGCAACTTCTTTTTCTGGTTTAACTCCCTTTCATAGGTCAGGAGTCTACCATGAAGTTGGGTCAGGGTCAGATCTTTGAACTCAGCAGAGTTTCTAGTAACAAATGCAATGGTATCCCATTTTTCTGGTAGTGATCTAAGGAACCTGCTATTTTGAGTTGAATTTGGAAATGTTACTTTAACAAGCCTTAGTTCACTAATGAGACAACTGAATCGCTCAAACTGCCGAGTCAATGATTCACCCTTGATGTGACAGAATGTTTCATACTGCTGATTCAGAATTTCCCTATTGTTTTCAATAACTTCTTCTGTTCCCCCAAACTGTTCCTTCAGTGCATCCCATAGCTCTTTGGCACTGTTACAATGTAACATTCCAACATATATCTCATTGGGTAATGCAGATGCTATGATGCTAAATGCTTTGGCATCAAGTTCGAACTTTTGAAAATCAGTTTCAATATAGTTTTCAGTTGGTTAAGGTACGAACTTCTTTGCATCCTCAGCACTTGGCACCATATGAACATGGGGACCAAAAACAACAGACCTCCAACATCCAGTGTTTTGTTGAGCAAGGATGTGACCCATCCTTCTCTCCCAGATGTTGTATTCATTACGTTTAAGCATGGGTGGTTTGAAAAGAGAGCCAATGTTATTCTTATCATCTTGTGATTGTGACGTCATCCTGGTTGTTTTACAGGAACTGATTAATCAACTTTGATGGTGATTAAACCTTGCTCTGTTTTTCAACAAAACAAACAAACTATCAGTATCAACGATTTTGAGCTGAACTATTTATGTCAAAATGATTGTGAAATCAAATTTGACTGTCCAAGCTCTGACACCAATTGTTAGGATCTAAGTTTGATTTTGATTGTGTTTTACGTTTGAATTAAGATGAACAATGAATGAGTAGTGCAGCGGAATATAATTGAAGCAAACTTTTCACAATCAAACGAGAGAATTGCTTTTAACATACAAGTTTAACATTGAACCGAATGCTTGAATTTATTACAAGATTCAATTACAATTGCAAGTATGTAACACACTCCCCCTCAGCCCAAGCTCACAGTGATTTGTTCGTGCAGGAGAAAGATGGTGAAGAGCTAATAGAACAATACAGAGCACTGTTCTATTTATAGGCACGAGCAAACAACTGAAGCATCTAAGCTGACTTCACCATGAAAGTGACATCTAACCTTCCACTGATGTGAACCCAGCAGTACTTGTCATGATCAGCAGAGCATGACCCAGGGCGGTAGATTAAACAGCAGGGCTTTAGTCTTCATTGGTCTTTGATCAGCAGTTGTTGGTCAGTAGTTTGTACGATCAGTAGATAGGAGGTCAGCAGATGTTGAAACCACTTTCAAGGGGAGAGACTTGTATACATAACATCTGCTTATTTTGGATCCACTGCTCTGATCCAGTTTTTGCCTTTATTATATGTTCCTTTGGTAGGGTTCAAACCCAACATCCATCCCAAACGAATGGCAAACCAACCGAATGGCCATCCGACCGGATGACCATCCATCCGAATTGCCATTCGATCGGATGACCCTTCGTCACTCAGTCACTCGCATCGTTTAACGCACCGCTCATCGCTTATACTATCGTTCTGTAATCAGGCTTACTCTAGCGCTCCCTTCAATCCAAACACAGATTGTGTTTAGTAGCTACCATCTCTGTGAGTATACTCGATCCCTTTTTGCTTTAAGCACTTTTAGGTGTTACATACGTTACTTATATCAAATCACATCGATCACACAACACAAACACTTTTATACGCTAACCTTTATGGCATGTTATACGTGTTACTCGATGAATGCTTGTATATTATGTTTACACAGTGATTGTTGCCTGACACCTTAGCAATGATAGTACTACAGTTTGGACTCAGCACCTGTCATGGACATGGGTTGTTAAGGGCTTTTCTTCATGTGTCACAGTGGTGATATGTGTTGCGCATTCTACAACTCGTAGTCACGTCTGTGCATATTTAATTGTCGATAACCTACTTGCTTCACATTATACATGTTACATGCTGGTTATGCGTAAACCGCTTTCGCTACTACTATACTATTAAACTTGTGTGCTCACCTTTACACTATGTGTATTGACTCCTATTTTAATGTATGTGACAGGTGTTTGAGATGCTAGGATGCTTGCTATGTGGAACCGAGTTAAGAAGAGTCTAGAAACAAAAAAAATAATTCTGAGTTATCGAAACAATTTATTTGCCTTGAGATACTGTGTCTGTAATAATTAGATTATCTGATATTTTACGGTATGGGACGTAATGATTAATTATCTAGTAATTTTAGTTGTTATGGATTTCTCTTGGACAATCTGTTTCACTCAGTGTCGCGCCCCGATGTTTCCGCCATCGGTTGGGGTGTGACATAAAGAATGGTGACCTCATTTAAAAGGAAAACCATACATGAGGGACTAGAATGGGGCATTTGGAAACTAGTTTAGTAAAAAAATTAAAAAGCAAACACACACATATGTGTGTGTGTGTGTGTGTGAACGTATAGAGAGATAGAGATAGAAGGGGAGCCCTAGTTCTGGATAATTCACCTCAAATCCTTCTAATCCAACTGAAAATCGAAATGATCTTGGTGCATGTGTGATGATTTAGAGTCTACTACATCATCTCATCATAAGGTATGTCAAAATTTAGTGTTCGATGAAGTAGAGAATTCTTGATGAACACTATTATTTACAATTCAAGAATAGATTGTGGAATTTATGATGAAATTGGTAGTGCCTACATGATTAGAGACAAGCCCTTGTTGATACATAGTAAATCAAATGTTATGAATTAGTGTTTGAACTAATAGCCATGTATATGTAAGTGGGTTTTAGTAACATTAAGAACATGTGAAATTCTAATGGGTAAATTATGTAAGTGATGAATGATAAATTGAACTCTAAGTGCTAAATTGAGTATATTTACCATATTGACTTGATGAATTGTAAACACACGGTTTTTATGTTGTTCAATAGACTTGTTAGAAGTAATATAAGATCAATACCCACAAGGTGTTTGAGAAAATGCTTAAGTGAAAGTTGAGTGTTTATAAAGTATGGAAAAACCATGATAAGAACCTTATGATTGATTAATGGCAAGTTAATATGTCATGAAATAAGCTACGGATTCCATATGATAATTGGGTTGTACTATATAGGTAACTCAAGTGAAACTCCGGGAGCTTAAGCCAAAACGGACACGCGTTTAAAAGGGAAACTTTAAGGTACGTGGCTATGCGCTCCGTTATTTTCTTCTACTAAGTTATTATGGTGGGTTTAAAGTAATGGTTGTGAATAAGATGCATAAGGGTCGGTTATTCATAAGTGTTGGTACTCACACGAACAACCTAAACGAGTCAAATAAAGTAAAACGCAAACCGGGTAACAAGAGCGTAAAAAATGACATTGATGAACTCGGATAATGGGTTAAGATGTAATGGTGAGCGTAAACCGGCTAACGGGAACGCAAACTACAGAATAATGAACCCAGATAAAGGGTCGTAGTTGAAAGGATATGAATCCTTGGAATTAACTTGAACTAGTTATGTCACACCCCCAAATTACCACATGCGGATTTCACCGTGAGGCGTGTGACGTGCCAGGATCAAGCCACTAATTACGTCGAACTAATAATGAATATTATTAAACACAAACGTCATGTTCAACATGAATAGTGTAATTCCAAATAACATTTCATCAAAACATGTATTCAGCGGAAGCAAATGTA
>JARYGA010029730.1:0-38858 GCA_030545235.1 Helianthus tuberosus
TGCATCAACCACTGTTACGACCACTGCTAGTGGGAAATCAGATGATCCCATTAAATTGGGTGATGGTTTAAAGTACCTGGAATTGACGGAACGAATTGAAAAACTGGATACCTCTGTTGTAGAAATCAAAGAAATGCTGCAGCAGTTGTTGACAGTACAAAAGGTGCAATCCACTGTTGTTCCACGTCAAGCATCTGCTCCACCACAAGCACCTGCTGCAAATGAGATATGGAACCTATTTCAACCTTTTCTCCAACAACAAAAACAAATGGCTGATCAGCAACATGCAATACATGTACAAGAGCTGAGAAACACAATGGAGTCTAGGTTCAAGAACACACAAGCAGACATTAAGGCTATCAAGGCCCACATATTGAACTCCACTGGCACTGCTCCTCCAACTGTTCTCTTCATTGATCAATTACCCCCAGATAATGCCAAAAAGGGGGAGAAAATTCAGGAGTGGAAGAAGAAGGGAAGAGATGATGGTCTTTACATTGAACCAGAAAAAGATGCCATGACTAGAAAGATTCCCTTGCCAGATGGTAGCAAAAATGTTGATGTTACCCAAAATGCACCTGATGAAGCTGTAGCAAGTGTAAAAAGGGACAGAGCGGCAAAGGACATGTCAAGGTGGAATGAGGAGAAAAGAGCTTACATGGAGCTGAATGCGCAGGGTTGTTCTGAGCCAAAGGATGTTCAAAATCCTGTGCCAAAAAGAAATCCCACTAGAAAAGTGAGGGAACCCAAGTCCATACCATCCAGACCCACAAAGCATACTCCAAAACCACCGTCCAAAAGCCCCCAACATCAAACTTCCACCCAAACAGTTGTTGTAACACCTGCTGTGTCAACTACTGCTGATACTTCAGTAGTTTCAACTACTGTCAGCCAAACACCTGCCATCACTTCAACACACACCACTACCACTGCCTTACCACCATCACCACCAAAAACAACCTCACCACCATCACCTCCTGCCAAAAAGCAGAAGACATCAGATGTTACAAGATCTGTTGTAATGACAACAGTGGTTGAAACACCAGTTGTTTCAACAACTGTTAGTCAATCACAAACCACTGCCACAAAAATCACCACCACTGATCCACCCAAAACATCATCAGCCCCTCCTCAACCAAAAAGGAGAAGGCTAATCCTGAAAGATGATGACATTTCACCACCACCAACATCTTCAAAATCTCAAAGACTTGTTACTATACCAAACCCTGTTCCTCTCTCATCAGCTCAAATTCAAAAGTCATTACCTCCTGCAGGTGTTCAATTCCCTCTTGAACTTATAGCAGTCAGAGAAGAAATCAAGTCTTTTTATTATGAGGATGACCCTGCTAAAAGGAGTTTGCCATCTGTTGAAGGATATCCCAGGCCTAAAAATATTGAAGAATATTTGAAAATCAAGGCTCAGCAAACAGAGGATATCTCAAAAAGAAATACACAAGGGAAATCTGATAGAGAAATTCAGCAGAACTATCAATACTTTCTCACATAAGTCAGATCTTTAGAGCAGTTTGCAAAAAATGTTTGTCAGCAAATCTCAGAGAGAGCAGATGAAACTCTGAGAAAAGACTACATTGAAAGCATCATGGCAACCAAGAAGTACAAGGGAGAAAAGCATATCTACAAGGAGTGGACCATTCCTGAGCTTGAAAAAGAAGCAGCCAGGATTCAAGAAATGATAAATAAGAAGGTCAAACACACTCCTCCAGATTCGGCTAAATACAAAAAGAATGTACCTGACAAAACACTAGAGCTGAAGAGAATGAAAGAGGAATTGGTTGCTGCTGATTATGGGTCCAAAAATCAAGTGATGAGATGGAAAGAAGATAAAGTTAGGGCTACCTACAAAATTTTGGAGAAATTAAGGAAGACAGATCCTAATGCTCCACAAAAGCCTGACTACCCTGAAGCAGAGGTTTCAACAAGACCACTAAAGCTGCAAAACAGGAGAGCCACTGCTCCAGCTGGTGCAGCCATCTTTAAAAGAAGGCAACAAAAACAGTTGGATACTGAAACAGTGGCAGAATTAATGGCAGGAGATGAGCTTGTAAAAGAAGGGATTAAAAAGATGATAGCTGAAACTCTTGGCCTGAATCAACCTGCAAGCACTGCTCAAACAGTCATCACAAGGCCTGCATCACCAAACACCTCATCTAATAAAAATCTCCCAAGAAACCCACTAGACTCAAAAGTACTAAAGTGGAAAACTGACAAACAGACCCATGTACTGACAGTGTTCAAGTCTAGTGGAGAAGTGAAGAAAATAACAAGGGAACAAGCACTTGGCCTAAGTCTTGAAGATTTGTAGGATCTTCTTGATCTTTCACTGTGCAGGGATGATGATGACACAGATGCCTTAGCCTTTGAGTTACAACTCAAAGGGCAAATAAGGGAACTGTTGATGAGGCAATAAAGATCTACCAATAATGAAGAGTTTTGGCATTATCTGTTCCAGGGGGAGATTGTTGGGATTGAACCCTATCAAAGGAACAGATAATCAAAGCCAAAACTGGATCAGAGCAGTGGATCCAGAATAAGAAGATGTTATGTATACAAGTCTCTCCCCTTGAAAGTGGTTTGAACATCTGCTGACCTCCAAACTACTGATCTTTACTAACTACTGGCTTACAACTGCTGTCCAAGTCAAAGACTGATGGAAGACTAAAGCTCTGCTGGTTCAATCTACTGCTATGGGTCAAGCTCTGCTGATCATGACAAGTACTGCTGGGTTCACATCAGTGGAAGGATGCAGCAGTAGTTTAGTTTATATTATGAAATGTAATGTACAACAGTAGTTAGCATAGCAGAGGTTGTATAGATCAGATGTTAGAGTTTGTTAGGAGGTTAGATGTCACTTTCATGGTGACGTCAGCTTAGATGCTTCAGTGGTTTGCTCGTGCCTATAAATAGAACAGTGCTTTGTACTGTTCTATTAGCTCTTCACCATCTTTCTCCTGCACGAACAAATTACTGTGAGCTCAGGCTGAGGGGGAGTTTGTTACATACTTGCAATTGTAATTGAATCTTGTAATAAATTCAAGCATTCGGTTCAATGTTAAACTTGTATGTTAAAAGCAATTCTCTCATTTGATTGTGTGCAAAGTTTGCTTCCATTATATTCCGCTACACTACTCATTCATTGTTCATCTTAATTCAAACGTAAAACACAATCAAAACCAAACTCAGATCCTAACAATTAATCACCTCATCATAAACATAACATGCACAAGTAACACATAACAACACACACACGTAAAACAATATCCATAACCTATAATTCGAGTTGCGATGCGATTAGCGATTAAACTGCGATTTATTAGCATGTACTCCACATAATACAACTAAAGTAACTTAAATTAGAGTGTCGATTGTCAGTCAAAGAGTACAATCATTGATTAATCAAGGAATGACAGATTCCAATTAGCAATCTTTTCTTCCTTTGACTTGACTTTGACTTGTACTTTGAATTTGACTTCGAAAGTCGGGTTGTTACACAAACACCTATAAATCTTAGGTCAGTTGGGATTACAAGTCACCGTTATGAATTGATCGGGATATCCAACAGACTTGCAAATTACCATAGCATCCAAGTACTTTTGCATCATATAACTAGAACCAACAGTAAATGATGAAGGTAAAAGTATAGGTTTACCACAACTTGAGGCATTATTCTCCACTTTCAATAGTAGCATTCAAGTTCTTAAGACTTTGCGTTCTAAGTTTCGGTTGTTGTGACCTTATATAATTCAACCTGGCAGATTCTATCATCGTGTATCCATCAACAAAAAACTGTTGAAATAGTTTTTCGGCATTAACTAACAATGAAAACTGATTCTGTCTATCTTGAATTTTATAACAAAAGAATTCTCTAATTGTAAGGTTGGTTCTAAATACCTCATTATCAACTGCAATCCCTCTATGTTTAATACCAACTCTATAACCATCTTCTGCATATGGGAAAATAAGTAGATATTGCAAAGCAAGGTAAGAGGGATGAAGTTCACTAATTCTTTGAAGACCACCAGATTTCTTTCAAACAACAATGTCCCGTTTATCAAATGCTCCATAAAAATCACCAATTATTAACACAACAATTTCTGATGCTGTTGGCAAATTGTGAACTCTTCCATCCTTATCTCTTGTTCCAATAAGCTTCAAGGTTACATCTTGCCACTCTTTTTCTTGAAAACAATCTCTTACCATTCTGAAGGACTGGACAAGAGGATTGCAAGAATCCAACATATTTTTAAGACTTTTCATGGTTGAAATATCAAGCTGGTTATTTCTTGTAGTTTTGGATTCTATCTGAGAACTACAAGAAATATAAAATGTTAAAATTTACATCGTTTCAAATGAAACATGGATGTGAATATATTGGGAAACAATATATATATATATATATACACACACACACACATAAATGGCATAATTTCATAAAGAAATTACCTTACTGTTTTTTGACGATTTACCACCTCGTTTTGTGAATCATATATGTAAAGCTGTGAAAACTTGGGTTCTTCCCCATCGTCCGGAAGTAGACTACCCATTCGATGATAATTCTAACCTTGTAGTCAAAATACGTAAGGACCTTTGCTTCTCTGATAACTTTTGTCAACCTTCCCACTAAGTGATGTGAACGAAAACATCATGTTATATGCTCGAATATTATTCATGAAATTGTGAGACTCTGAACCAATTTATAAGTCAACATGATGTATAACTTTTGTGAGACTCTGATGTATGACTTCATAATTGAATAAACTTATAAGTCAACATAAGTTATATACATGTTGAAAGCTTAACAGGAATTTACATTCGTATCTTATACCTTTAGAAATTCCATAAATCTTCTTAACCACATAATCTGTTAATATCTCATCACTCATTGATAGTTCAATTTTAGGTATTCCACCTATATTGAAACTTGTAAAATCTATTATATATAATAAATGAAAGTTTTTTTGGGCCACATGTCAGTAGATGAGGGCTACCATTCTTTCGTTTTCCAGCCCAAACTCACGTCCGCTTTTTTTTTCTTTTGTCTGATGGTATGAGAAACCCTAAATCATTCTTCAACATACGTCTCTCTCTTCCCATCGCCTCCTCAAACCCTAGATTCTCTACTCCTCCATCGATGGTCCATCTCTTGCGGTTGCTCTCTCCCTCGAATTTCCCAAATATGATTCAAATCTCTACATCTTTTATGAATCCTAATCTGATTCTAACCATCTTTTTTTATTTCTTCCTTTCTGTTGAGTTGTTTATGCAGGAGCTAAACGAAGAACAATGTGAAAAGCCTACTATTTGTCCACCTAAATTTCCTGTAAGTACTCAATTATTGCTTAATCGGATTTTATGAATATTGGTTTGTTGCATCGATTTCTGACTGGTTATTATTGATAAGAAGGGGGATGGCCGATTATGTTGTATTGTATCTGGCTAATTCGATTTGGGGTTTTTAAACCTTCAACTAAATCTCCCTAAATCTGTTTGCAGCTTAACTTGGTTTTGAGACAACCTCGGGTTCTGCAGGTTTTAATACTAACTCACTTAAGCCTGGATACTTGGATCTCTATAAAATTAGCTTCGGCTGAAGAAATCTGTGAAAATTTCTCATTATGTAATTTTCTTAATATATGGTAAATCTCATGTTTTCATTTTTTTTTTTTTTTGCGAGGAAGATGGTGGAGAATATGTTTTCGTCGGATGGCTCATTGCAAAATGGGGATGTGTTTTCGTCAGTTACTCAGGTATGGGGTGATATTTGAAGCTTATAGTAACAGTTTAATTTAAGGTACGATGGATGATAGATGTAGTCATAGTTGTTAGACTCATACAAGTCACGAGTCAACTCAAAACGAGTCATTGACCAAGTCTGACCAAGTGTAGTTGACTTGTGACTCATACAAGTCATAATTTTAGAAGATGAAACACCATTTTTTTTGTTCTTGATGCTTTTTTAATGGAGGAGAAAGAGAACGACAAGTATTTTGGTTTGCACTAAATTAAATATATATTATCACATAGTTTTTGTTGTCGTTACTCTTACGAGTAGAATTACGATTCAAAAATTAGGAAAACGAGTCACAAGTCGAGTTGCAAGTTAACAAGTATGTTGTAAATGACTTTTTGTTTGATGTAATCTGTTAACATAGTTACATAGATAGAACAGTGAAAATTTGGTCAAAGAATGTTACAAGTGAACATGAGGGAAAATCCCATGTTGACCTACTTGAGTTAAGCATCATGTTAAAGGTTTACTTTAGTTTCTCAATAATGCTAAGGGTGCATGGCAGTTATATTATAAAATCCACTAATATATGTGTGTATGTGTGTGAGGATTTCATGGAGAAAACTGTGGTCCTCCCTTTAGCTACTGGACATAAGAGATATAGTGCTTAAAAGTATGCTCGAATATTAACAAATCATGGAATTTTAATAACATTTATGGAAAAATCGAAGCTAATGGGCACCGGATATATTTCCCTGAACTTGTGATTTTGCGAGATAGGATCGCTCTTTCATCTATACCAGGAACATACATTGTAGACTACGAACATTGTAGACGGATCTCTTTATTTTTATGGTTCATTTGAACACTTTCAGCTAAGAGTTCAGCAAAGAACAAATGTTGTTTTTTTAGGTTTTGGAGGTTTTTGTTTATAATTTGTTGTTATTTATGAGTTATATATTCTTTGTGAGCTTATGTATCTTCTGTTGCTGATATTCAGCAAAGAAAAAGGCTAATGGGACTATGGATTCTTGCAACTCTCAGTTATCAGTAGCACATACATACGGTTTCAACCAACAGAATTCAGTCGTTGAGCCCCTGCGAAACTATTACCAATCTTTTTTAGTCAATTGGCCCTAAATTGTTTATCACCACAATCACATACAAACGCAATTTGTATTACCTAACCCATACCCACATCTTTTTATCCAATTATATTGATCTCAATTAACATAATATCTTTCCCTTTCGTCTTCAAAATCCTAAAGTGAAAAAACGAACTATCCAGGTATGTTTTCTAGATCTTTTATGATGTAAACCAAGATTCCTTTGTTTTTTCGCTTTACTTATTTTTTTAATATGTTAGTCGTTTATGTATTAATAGCTTTGTCAAATAGTTTTTTTTTTTTTTTTGAAGTTTAAGATCATTAATGTCGAATCACTCGTAACATTATATATAAATAATGAATAAGGAATTAGTTAATTTTGACTACATTAACATTATCATTACAATAATATTGTTTCTCCTAATTTGCATAGGAGTTGAAATAGCAATGGCACATCATGCTTTGTGCTTCTATAGTCTAGAAACCACAAGGCATTATGGTTGAATGTTTTCAATTATAGATTTTCAATAATGATTTTATTCAAAATTATATGTATTCTTGATAAATTGAATACCTGTAGCATTTTAATGTCAAATGGGTCATATGAAAATGTTTGTGAAAACGCAAACAAGACAGACGGGTGAAATTGGTTAATGTAGTTCAAAGCCATTTTTTTTGTCTCAAGCGGGTCAAATAGTTATATTTGAAAGGGGGATTTGTTGAAATTTGTCGAACAAGTTGAAAGTACTTCAAATTCTATTTTAAATGTCTGCAAATGTTTGTGTTGTTTGATTTAAAATTATAGATGATCATTGTAATTATATTGTTTTTGTAGCTGTACTAATTGTGTTAATTGTTTTTAGATATCAACCACCATTGCTAGCTCGTCAGGTGGTGGTGGCAATTGAATTTGAGTATGAAGGAGGTATGTCATCTATTTCATCAGCACCATAACAAACTAACCACATCAAATATCATTTAATGTATAAACCACGAGTATATATGGTACCCGTACGAAAAAATAGGTAAAATAGGTACCGGTACCAAATATACCGGTTCGATACCGGTATTTACCGGTGTTTAACCCGTAAATACCGGTATCGTACTGGTACCGGTACCGAAAAACGGGAAATGGGTACCAGCATCTAATAAACCCGGTATGGTATTGGTTCCAAATGCTCATCCCTACTATAAGTTAATAATAGGTCCATGTCCTTGGTTTGCAACTGTGGCACCTAAGGAAAATCCGCAACAATCTTGATTTATCACTTCACCTCTCTGTGCTTACTTGTCAAATTTCGTCCCAAAATTTCTTTCAAGTTGGGGATGATGTGACAACCCGAACTTTCAAGGTCAGTGTCTCCTAATCACGTGATCCTGTTTTATTATTCCTCTTTCACGTCCGTCCCTTACAAACACTCGTAACTGTAATTTATGTGCTAAATGTAACGTGATTGGGTATGGTTACGTGTGTGGTTTGATTAACTACAAGAAAACCATTAAACGCTATTGTGGATAGTCTAGCTAATTTAGGGAACCAACCCTTTTTGGGCCACGAGTTACTTGTTTCCTTTCTTCGGCCCAACCCACTCGGAGCCCGGTTTATTATGCAATTGCTATCTGTTCTAAGTGATTTGCCTTGATTAAAACGTTAATATTTAATTTGCACACCTCTAACACAAAATCCAATATTTATTATCGATTCCTATTTGATATTGTTAATACACTCGGAGCCTATTCCGAATACTTACACACACACAATTACATTGACTTAGGTTTGGGCCTAGTGGTGCTCAAAGGAAGCTTAGTGTGGGTCGGTTAATGTTAGTAGTGGGCCGGCTATTTGGGTTAGTAAGTATTCACGCATACATAAGGGATTTATATGAGATTTCATATGTAATTACTTATCAATATCTCAAAACAAAAACAAACCCTACCCTCTCAAGTGTGCGTACGGCAGGAGAAAGCCCCCCCCCCCCCTCGAGACATCAGCCTGTCGATCGAACCTTTTGGGTTAGTTGTTACATATTCATGCTAACTTTTAATTGATGATTGTGTTTATGTGTATTATATGTTGATCGTAAACGTGAGAAAAATTATGTTATGTTCTTGTATGTTAATTAATGTGCACTTGATAGGAGAATCGATATGACGATGATTGTATAATGTGAAATTGACTGACTTAAAGCTCTCGTGAATTCACTTATTTTAACCGCTTGACCTTTTGACCATTATTCCAATTGTAATTGGGCCGATATCTGACTTTGATAGAAATCACGACAATCTTCACATGCTAAATGGCCGACAATCTCATTCATTACATGCAACTTACTTCAAAGTCTAATGATTCACATAAATTGATGAGTAATAATGACCAACATGCAATTCTTAGTTAAATGGGCTGCAAGAATTTTAATAGAATTCATTCTATTGGACCAAAGAACCCACTGATCCAACAACATTAATATCCATCTTAAACACTATTGGACCGTACATTGTTGAGGGATTGATTGTAGGCTGCTAAGTAGTATACGTAGGGTAATTGTAATCACATGCTAGTTTAGGGCTGGGTAAAAACGGCGGGCCACACACATATTAAATTAATTACATTGGGCCGCATCACCACATTGGACCGCACTGTTTCATTTGGGCCATAAAGGGGGCCGGGTTATATATTTAATAGTTGGGCTGGAATATATATATATAATCAGCTTTGGGGCCAGGTATGTTGTTACACATCCACTTGATAGGCCTTGAGCTAGTAACATATAAGGTGGTTTGGGTATTGTAGAATGGACCACACCATTTTATTTGAAGTCGAGCAACAAATGTATTGGGTTAATCTTGACTACTAGGCTGCGTAATGGGTTACAGTAGCAAATGGGCCTGGTCAATGGACTGAACAATGTTACGGCCTGCTAGGATGAGTCGTATCTGTTATTTGAAACCCACTAATTGATGTAATGTTTTTGGGGTTCGGCTCGAGTGGCCCACGTACTGATTACCTCTCGTCTGGCCCGGTTTACATGGGTGGGATTTGTCTTATTCGGGCTTGTTTACATAATTGGGCTGTACATGTTAATATGTGGACTTTTGGTATATGTAAGTAAATTGGGAATGTGTGTATGAAGTTGTTGGAACCACTACATGATAATTGAATACTCGATGACTCTATGTGAATGGATTAATTTCCATGATATCAATTACAGCGTGCGTTACATGTACAGTAGGTGTGTTGTATGTGATCAATGAATACGTGAACTGTTTGAAAATGAAAGCTGTGGTTTATATGCAAGCTGAACTGACTGTTATCGGTAACTCTTTTAGGGCGTGGTTGTTCAACTGATAAACAAAGTAATTAATCTTACCGAGCAAACCTAAGGTGAGTTTATATCTCTTAAGCATGTGTCCCGGTGGTTGGGACAGTTAGTGGGTATCCCGGGGAAGGATAAGTCTTTTGGGTAAAAACGGGAATGTTGGATAATATACTCTTCCTATCACCTTTAAAGTCCCTCCGTGTTGTTTGGTTACCGGGGAGGTAACATGGTATTCGTTAGTAGTGCTACTTAGGTTTGGCAACCTCACCCCGTACCTGGGAGGACGGGTGTTGAACTAATGACCTAGTCATGACCAATGCTTTGATAGAAGCATTGGAGAAAGGGCAATGTAAATCAGAAGCCGTCTTGTATTCGGGGTATTATCAACATTACTTTCGGATTTAAATTCAATGGAGTTAACTAAACACTTGGTAACCAACGTTTTCGTAAAACTATGAACTCACCAGCGTTGTCTGATACACTTGTTGCATGCTCGCAGGTCGTTAAATATCTTGGATTAGGGAACTTGTTGTCTGGAGTAGCTGGAGTGGTCATGGGTCGACTGGAGGGGCTCATGTGATTGATTATTGCTATTATACATTGGTTTTGAACAATTTAACTTTGGTTTAATAATTGCTTCCGCTGAACATATTGGTTTTCATTTAAACTTGTTGATGGTATTTTATTAATGATTGGGAACTTTATTTAGAAACTTGTATATGTTCAATGTAATTAGTGGCTCATCGTTGGTACGTCACATGCTTAACAGGGACATTCCCTTGGTGGTATTTTGGGGGTGTGACAGTTTGGTATCAGAGCTACTGGTTATAGTGAACTTGATTTTAAAACGTTTTTATAAAACCAGACTATAACCGAACAGATCCGAAATTGAACATGACACTCAGCTCCAGACTGCAAGGTTCATTTCTCGTTTACTATTACATAGTATATATAGTGTTTGCTTATGAATAACATCACACGTGAATGCATACTTAGCACTGCAGTATGAACTTCTATGTTACCAACCCATGCTACGTGTTTTAAGAGTGCGACTCTTCTTGAACTTTCATGATCTATGTTGTGGCGTCATCTATCTTATTGCTCGAATTTGGGGAACCTTTTAGCACGAGTTAAGAGGCACTGAGATAAGCATGCAAATTGCCTTATTATTATGGGTGCACACCTAATAATAATGTGGGGTGCATGTGAGTCCCAGTGAGGCTTAACGAGTGTGAGAGGGGTTCCGCTCTGTTAATTGATGTTATGTTAGAACTCAGCAGTCTATAGGAGTCATAGCAGTGATTGTCTCCTACTCGAACATGATCTTTTCACCCCTTTCTGAATCCTTACGAATCTCGATGCTATCGAGTATCACCTGATCACACATCTGAACGCCTAACGAACTGTGTAGAATGTTAGGTGCTAGTACGAACGTCCCTGAGTTGGATGGCTCAGCGTCAAATGATTGGACTATATTTCCTCACTTATCTTTGTTTGCTGGAACTTAGCGTGTTGACGCCTTAGATCCCGAAGTGCGATCACTTTTGCAACACTCTCGCGACATACCGTGTATTACTCAGTTAACTTGCAAGAACGATGGACAAGAGGGTAAACGTAGTACCTTACCAACTTCAGCATTTGAACGACCCTAGTTACCGGCAGCAAACAACAGTGATTTGACTCCAATCGAATCCTTAACCCCAGCCAGCGACTCATGGGAGTCGACTCTTACGAACCAATCGGGACAAAATCGATGACGATTGACTGTAGAGCGGACTGTGTAACCACCCACACCATGAGTAGTGCCTTAGGACGTGGCACGGAATGTGAAAAGATGGACCTTGTTGGTGAAAGGACGCAGGAGACCGTTACAGGCAACAATATTAGAGGCAACAGTCGCGGAAACATCAAGGTACTCGTGATCGTAGCTTACAGTATGGAAACGAAGGTGACCTCGACAAGGATTGACTGTGTTAAGTCAAGGTGACAATAACCAAGGGAACGACGGCAGTACTGGAAATTCTCGTGACGAAAACAACACTGGAAATGAAGCTCATGGAAGGACATTTAGTATTGGCATAGGCTATACTAGGCGTAATAGCAACAAGATAGCTTGGATGGGTAGCTATTCGCTTCGTCTCTGTTCTGTTTAACCCTGATGCTTCTTGAAACCAAACCTGTTGTGGAGTCGGCTGATGCAAGTCAATTGAAGCCTTATATGTTCGTTGGGATGCAAACTCGACCTTGGGGGACAGGTGTTCGACATCGACCTTCCTTCTACTACCCCTGATGGTTACAATGCAGTAGTTAGTATGGATTGGTTATTCAGAAATCACGCAGACATACCTTGTGAGGAGAAAATTTTGTGTGGAGAATCGTTATTTGTTCTAAAGCAACAGAGTGGTGCAAAGGTTAGCGCCATATCAACTATGAAGGCCCAGAAGTGTCTATGGAGGGATCACCCCACTGCGTTAGCAACCGTTACTGATGTTGAGGCTAAGGAAAAGAGGATCGAGGATCCACCAATTGTTCGTGATTCCTCTCAGTGTGCTACCCGAGGAGCTTTCAGATTTACTTCCACCACTGTTAGGCAGAATCTCAGTTTGATCTCACGGCAGGGGCAGCCCTGAATACTCGTTCTACATACCGTCTTGCACCAGGAGGGTTGCAAGGACTATCTACAGGAACTGTTGGACAGGAGTTTCATTGGACATAGTTTTTGTTCACTTTGGGGAGCCCCAGCTATATTCGGGAAGATAAAGCCTTTTCGTATGTGTACTGATTATCCAGAACTCAGCAAGGTGATAATCAAGAACTGTTTGCCTCTACCATGTATTGAAGGAAGACCAAGAGGAGAATGTTCCTGAACCGGCATATCGAACGCAATACGGCCATCATTGAGTTAATCAACACACCAGCAGCTTTATGGACCACATGAATCGACCGTATTTATGGATGACGTTCTGGATCATTTCCAAGAGGAAGGAACATCATGGGAGGCATTTGTATCTTATTTTAGAGCTCCTGAGGGAGGAGCCACTCCGCGCGAAGTCTTGTTAAAGGTAACTTCTGGATTCGAGAGATACCTTTTTGGTCATATGATCAACGAAGTGGGAATACACATCGATCTCGCTAAAGACCCATTTCATTAGATATTGTTCGGCACCAAAGATCCCTTCGAGGATGCAGCAATTTCTTGGTTACACTAGACTCTATCGCAGATTCACCACAGGATTTTCGAAGATCGCGCAGCTTAAATCTCTTTAGCACAGTAGGGTGCTGTGTTTGTGAAAAACAAAACAGGAGGAAGTCATTTAAGCTTTCAAATCCCAACTCTACAACGCACTGAGCCACTTCTATCCGAGGGTACTGATGATCTGTCACACCCCGACCACGCATAGCATACCAGACGTGGCGGAAAACGTCGGGGAGTGTTGTAACAGAATTAATTGTTTCATAACCATGGTGTTCAAAGTTGTATTTTATTTATTAACATAAGAGTTTCATCGTCTTAAACAGAAATTAAAGAGTTTATAACATAATTAAACTAAGTCTTTCATCATTTTAAGTCTCTAAGGCACAGGTCCGCCCTAGTGTCATGATCGTCATCCTATGGAAAAGCACCTGAAAACACATGTGAAAATAGGTACGTCAGCATAAAAATGCCTGTGAGATACATAGGTTTGTGAAAATAAGATTCATGACTTATAAGTTTAGGAAAAGTGTTTAATAACAGTCAGTCATGAACCTTGTAATTTGATTTGTTTTGTAAATCGCTTGAAAAACAATAAGTTCAGATGATATGTATAAGTAAAAGAATAATGTATGGTTAAATGAATAACCATGTAAAATGAGTTGTGTAAAATAAACCGTATTGTAAAACAAAGTATTGTGTAAACATGTTACTTGTGTAAAATGTATAAGTCCAGAATGAATGATTTAAATAACGCTATGATATGTAATATAATACAAACACTTATATATAGGAAGTACCAGCGGCGTATCCACCATGCTTGTATCATATTACTCACATTTCGTTACTTAAGTCACTTAACCAACCAACAATGTATAATGTCTATGTTTAAACCAATTGTGAAAAGTCCTTGTATAAACCATGTCAAATGTTGATAGTCCAAAAGTAGTCAAGTAATGTGAATCAAATGTTATGTATTGTAAGTAAAGTATTGTCACATAATCCAAATGTAGAAATGTACAAAACAAAGTATTTTGAATATATCAAAAAGTTATGTTTTGCAAAGTAATGCATGTTACATTGATACAAACATTTATGTGGTAAGATAACGCATACATTCAATCCTTGAGACAGTCGGATAACCCTTTCAGTCAAGGTTATCAAAAGAAATGTTTTCGGATTCAGTCATTCCTTACATCCAAACAAACCCGGGATGTCAGGAATGGGATTTGTCAAGTCCTATGGTACCACTACTTACTACCGAGCGGCGTAGCAAATGTTAATGAACGTTATAAAGACCCGTTTGTGCAAACCAAATGTCATAGCAGTTGTATACATGTCATATGAAAACAATGTACTAAGTATGCCAAGTTAACATACAAAGTAGAAAAGTCTTGTAAATCAATGTGCTAGCATGCTATCAGTCAACATACATAGCAGAAATGTAATGTAAAACAATGTACTAAGTATGCACACAATGGACATACATAGCATGAAGTGTAATGAAATCATGTACTATAAATGTACTAATGAACATAGCATGTATATGATGTGAAAACATGGAAAGCATGAGAGTAACAAGTAGCCACATGTGTTCCACCCGAAAACAGTTTGAAAACAGTAAAAGAGGGGTCTATGTACTCACTTGAGATTGCTTAGAAGTCCTAAGATAACCACCAAGCAATGCTAGAGATCTCGGAATCAAACGGCACCTAATATAGGTAACTATGTTAATAAACCGGACCTAGATCGGAAGATCGGATAGAATGAGGGCTCGTAAACCAAATGAGTATGGAAACTCATGTAGTATGGTTTAACAAAGCCTACATACTAAAACGAAACTTAACCTAAGTGTTTGTGACCCATTACGACCCGTTTAGGTAGCTTATGCTACTTTAACGCGTCGTTCGCGTAAAACGCGTTCGGAACGCCTAACTAGTCCTATGACAAGTAAAATATGCCTTAACATGTCTAATATGGTTGTCAAATCAGTTTAGATGACAAAAGTTATGTTACATAGGTTTAAAATGAATTTTGGCATCAAAGGGTATTTTGGTAATTTACCTAAGGCATATAAACTACCTATCATACAACTACTTAAACGAAGCGACCATAAGGGATAACCTCGGAAGGTTATTCCCTATATACTATGGTCACCTAATGTGTTTGGTCGGATCCTAATGATCGACCAAATGGGTCGGGTTCGAAGGTATAAGTGATTTATTAGATCGCTTACCCTTACGACCTTAGACAACGTGGTAATCATTAGGCATAGTCACAAGGGACTATAACCATCGTGATTACAATCACGTTGCGAAGTTCAAACGAACTTCGCATTGATCATAAACTGGTCAATGCAGAAAGTCAAACAAAGTTTGACTTTCAGACTCGAAAAGCAATAAAAGCAATAAAAGAACCAAAGAATACTTACGAAGGGTCCCCGAATGCTAATCTAGATCGAAATAACTCAGGTATGAAACAAAGGTTCCAACTTAGAGTCTTTAAGATCAGATTCTAGTGGGTTTGAAGTAATGGGGGTTGGGGTATTTATAGTTTTTGGGTAACCGTTAAGATCGTTTGTCGAATATCGTGCCTTAATCGCATCCGTACAAGTGTCGGAACCTTATGGTAGCTAAAATTGATCCTTATCAGCTGACTAGGCAATTGAGAATGTGTGGGTGTGGTTAAAACAGCTGGAACCTGCTGTTAAAAACACTGAATCTGGTCTGATAGTCGGACGCGACCCGCTTCAGGATCACACAAGTCTCAGGCGGGCCGCCTGGCCTTGTCTGATCAGCCACAAGTTTCAGAAATTACAGTTTCAGTCCCTGCACGTGTTTAAGGCCATTTCCGACACTTCTAAGGCCCGTAAAGCCAACTTTAAGGCCCTAAAATGATGCCTAAACATTGTGGACATGAAACATGTTCAAAAATATGCCGGATGTCGGTTCGTTTGGTCGTACGAACGCGATGTTCGCTTAATTACGACGGAATGCGCACAAGCGCGAAAAACGATCCAAATGACGCGACGAATGGATTTTTGGCAAGCCAAACACTAAAGCATAATATAGTCATGCTTACATAAATTTTTGGATGTCCGGATGTATTCAGAACGTAAGTTATGCGCGAAAGTGCAAACTTGTGCACTTTTTGACACTTTTAGTCCCTGAATGACCCAAAAGTTTATTTTAGCATACCGAACCCCTCAAAGCCTATTTCTAAGCTATGTAAAGGATATTTATGGTATGTTTAACTTATGTTCATGTTCCGGAATGTTCGTTACAGTTCAAATTGGCATACTTTCACAGTTTGTCAAGTTTAGTCCCTGTAAGCGAAGTAACTTGTTTTTGCCATACCAAAGCCTTTAAAACTTATTTCTAAGTTATGTAAAGGTTATTTAAGGTATGTTGAGTATATGTTGATGTTCCGAAGTATTTTTCGCATTAAACTGATTACGTTTACGCACCAGTTTGCGTATAACTCTCCAGAAAGTGATATAGAGTTTGAAATACATAAAAGTCAAAACATGAAAAATGTAAAACACAACCAAACAAACATTGGGATCAAATAACATTGTTTTATTGATAATAGAACTGTTCATAATGATTACAAGCACAGATGTTACAGTCTCCCCTTCTTGTGGAAATTTCGTCCCGAAATTTATTTAGAGGAAACTTGTGGGAAAAGATGCGGATATTTCGCCTTCATTTGAACTTCGCGTTCCCAAGTAAACTCGGGTCCGCGTTTAGCTTCCCAGCGAACTTTGACCAATGGAATGCGCTTGCGTTTAAGCCATTTGACTTCACGTTCCATGATTTCCACTGGCTTCTCAACAAATTTCAGTGTTTTGCCAACACGAATTTCGTCAAGCGGTATGTGGAGGTTCTCATCAGCTAAACACCTCTTGAGATTGGACACGTGAAAAGTTGGATGAACATTTCCAAGTTCAGGAGGTAACTCAAGTCTGTAGGCTACCTTTCCGATTCTTTCGACGATCTTGAATGGTCCAACGTATCTAGGTGCAAGTTTTCCTTTCTTTCCAAATCTGATCACACCTTTCCAAGGTGAGACCTTAAGTAATACTCGATCACCGACTTGAAATTCCAAGGCCTTGCGTTTTGGGTCCGCGTAACTCTTCTGACGGCTTCTAGCTGTCTGAAGGTTATCACGAACTTTCTTGATCTTGTCAGTAGTTTCTAAAATGAGGGCATGTCCAGTAAGTTGAGCCTCGCCGATCTCATTCCAGCAGACTGGTGAACGACATTTTCGACCATAAAGAGCCTCGAAAGGAGCCATTTTGATGCTGGTGTGATAACTGTTGTTGTAGGAGAATTCAATCAACTTAAGATGTGAATCCCAACTACCACCAAAATCGATCACACAAGCTCTAAGCATATCCTCCAGAGTCTGGATTGTTCTTTCAGATTGACCATCCGTTTGCGGATGATAAGCTGTGCTCAGATTAAGTTGGGTCCCCATAGCAGATTGCATGGTTCTCCAAAAATGAGAAGTGAAACGAGCATCTCTGTCAGAAATGATGTTCAAAGGAACACCATGTCGAGCCACAATTTCATCCACATAGATTTGTGCAAGTCTGTCAGCAGGAAAATCCTCGCGGATTGGCAAGAAATGCGCTGATTTAGTAAGACGATCAACAACTACCCATATGGCATCATGACCTTTCTTTGTGCGTGGAAGTTTGGTGATGAGATCCATAGTAATGTTTTCCCATTTCCAAACCGGGATCTCTGGTTGCTCCAATAAACCAGAAGGACGCTGATGTTCAGCCTTAACCTTAAGACAAGTAAGGCATTTTGATACGTATAAGGCAATGTCTTTCTTCATACCAGGCCACCAATAGTGAATACGAAGATCCTTATACATCTTATCTGAGCCCGGATGAATAGAATAACGCGACTTATGGGCTTCATCCATAAGTAAGGTACGAAGATCATCCTGGTTTGGGACCCACAATCGGTCCATGAAGTAATACGATCCATTGTCCTTCAGTTCCAAAGCAGGCGTTATGTGATAGGGAAATTCCTTATCCATTAAACCTTGTGAAACACAAGATTGTTGAGCCTGAGAAATGCGCGCTTGGATATCGGATTGAGCTTGAATAACAGATTGAACACGTACACAATGAAGCTTAGTACGTTCCTTACGACTCAATGCATCAGCTACGACATTCGCCTTACCAGGATGGTAGCGAATTTCGCAGTTATAGTCGTTCAAAAGCTCAACCCAACGCCGTTGCCTCATGTTGAGTTCTTTCTGGTTGAAGATATGCTGAAGACTTTTGTGGTCCGTGAAAACCACACATTTTGTACCGTACAAATAGTGTCTCCAGATCTTTAGAGCGAAAACAACTGCACCCAACTCAAGATCATGAGTGGTGTAGTTCTTCTCATGTATCTTCAACTGTCTCGATGCATATGTTATGACTTTGTACCTTTGCATCAGGACACAGCCAAGACCCAATTTAGATGCATCGCAATAAACGACGAAATCATCATTGTCCTCAGGCAAAGTCAGAACAGGCGCGTCGCAAAGCTTCTGCTTCAAGTGTTGAAAAGCTTCCTCTTGTTTGAATCCCCAATCAAAGGGCTTGTTCTTCTGAGTTAAAGCAGTTAGAGGAACTGCAATCTTCGAGAAGTTTTCTATGAAGCGGCGATAATAACCCGCTAGACCAAGAAAAGAACGAACCTCAGTAGGAGTAGTAGGCGTATCCCAATCCTTAATTGCACTGATCTTGGAGGGATCTACATGAATACCTTGTTCGTTGATGATATGTCCTAAAAATTGAACTTCTTTAAGCAAGAATTCACACTTGGAGAATTTGGCGAAAAGTTGCTCTTTCTTTAGGAGTTCCAAAGTAAGACGAAGATGTTGCTCGTGATCAGCTCTCGTCTTAGAGTATATCAAGATGTCGTCAATAAAAACAATAATGAACTGATCCAAATAAGGTTTGCAGACCCTGTTCATTAAGTCCATGAAAACAGCAGGAGCATTGGTCAAACCGAATGGCATGACCGTGAACTCATAATGCCCATAACGAGTACGGAACGCTGTCTTGGGAATATCTTCTTCATGCACCCGAAGTTGATGATACCCCGAACGAAGATCAATCTTCGAAAAATAAGAAGCGCCCTGTAACTGATCAAAGAGATCATCTATGCGCGGTAGGGGATATCGATTCTTGATGGTAAGCTTGTTAAGCTCACGATAATCGATACACATCCTAAAAGATCCATCCTTCTTCTTGACAAAAAGAACGGGAGCACCCCAAGGTGAAAAGCTAGGACAGATAAAACCTTTGTCGGAGAGCTCCTGAAGCTGCTTAGACAACTCTTGCATCTCAGATGGAGCGAGACGATATGGAGCCCTGGCAATGGGATTTGCACCAGGTACGAGATCAATGCGGAACTCGACTTGGCGTGCTGGGGGTAAACCAGGTAACTCTTCAGGGAAGACTTCAGAATAATCCCGAACGACAGGAATATCTGAAATAGACTTACCCTTGCCTTTATCTGCTGTAACATGTGCTAAGAAAGCCACATAGTTCTTCCGCATATACTTCCGAGCTTTAAAACAAGACATAAGCTTGAGTCCACCAGACGGTTTCTCACCTTGAACATGTAGGATCTCGCCTGTCGAAAGCGGCACACGAACTATCTTCTCGAAACAAACTACCTCTGCATGATGCTTGGATAACCAATCCATTCCCACAATAACGTCGAAGCTTCCAAGTTGCATAGGCGTAAGATCGATAGGAAAAAGATGATCGTTAAGGTTCAACTGGCAGTTGCGAAGAACAGAATCAAGAACAATGGGTTCACCACTTGCAACTTCTACTGTCAAAGGTTTACCTAGTTTTGTTCTAGACACGCGAAGTAATGGCTCAAAAGACAATGACACAAAACTCTTGTCGGCACCCGAATCATAAAGAACAGATGCAGGCTGATTATTAATAAAGAACATACCGTTCACCACATTATCGTCCGCATGCGCCTCTTGGGCATTCAAGTTAAAAGCTCGCCCTCGAGCCTGAGCCTGATTTTGGTTCTGATTCTGATTTTGGTTGACTAGCCTTGGGCACCGGTTCCTGTAGTGGGTCAGATCCCCACAATTGTAGCACGAACCAGGAGGAAAATGAGTTCGTGCAGCTTGACCTTGTTGCTGAGCAAGAGGCTGAGCAACTTGTTGGGCTTGGTTCTGAACTGCCTGGTTCTGGTTAACAGGAATGCGGCAGGTGGCAGCAAGATGACCAGGCCTTCCGCAGTTGGTGCACTGACGACACTGGAGGTATGGTTGATGATGGCCGTTACACCTGTTGCACAAAGGTGCATTGCCAAAATAAGGCTTCTTGGTTAGTGGCTGCGCAGGCTGATTTGGTGCAGCTTGAGCCTGTGCAGTAACGGCATAGTTTTGGGAAGCCTTCCGCTTCCTAGACCCTCCAGAAATCTTTCCCTTCCTGTTTTGACCTTTCTTGCTATCTTCCTTATCAGACACCTGCTTCTTACCCTTGTCACCCTTTCTGTGCAGCTTCCCCTTTCGAATCTGCGACTCAGTCAATGTCGCTGATAACTCGATCGCCTGACGGAGTGTGGTAGGGTTGCTACCAGTAATGATGTCTTGTACCGAGTCAGGTAGGCCGTCGATGTATCTTTCGATAGCCTTGTCGAGTGGGGTAACCATAGTTGGGCAAAGAAGACTCAACTCTTCAAACCTATCAGTATAAGCCCTGTGCTCGCCACTGTCTTGTTTCAAGTCCTCAAACTCTTTCTCCAACGCTCGTTGTTCATGACGAGGACAGAATTCCCTCATCATAAGGGCCCTAAGTTCAGCCCAAGTTTGCGCTAGAGCAACTTCTGCACCCCGATCTCTCATAACCCCATTCCACCATGTGAGAGCCCTCTTCTGAAACACGCTCAAAGAAAACTCGACCTTGCGATTATCCGGACACTGCACGTGGCGGAAAGTATTCTCAATGCTCTCGAACCATTGAAGAAGCCCAGTCGCTCCCTCAGAACCACTAAACTTGAGTGGTTTAGCCGAGTTAAAATCCTTGTATTTGCATGGAGCATTGTTATTGTTGTTGGCTTGGTGCCATTGAGCAAAGAGATTTGGGAATTGAGGAGCCATCTGCTGTGCAATAATTTCTGCCAGTTCGGCAGTCGCTATCAGATTGTCGCGTCGAGGAGGCATTCTAAAAGAGGAAACATGAAAGGAAACGAGTGAGATGATTGGGTGAAAAGAATGAGATGAAACAAAATCAACAAAAGCAAAGATGGTGGTCATTTGTCCGTATCACAAAGTAAACAAACGACACACAGTGACTAATCAAAGTAAATGGATCAAAAATAATGTATTGCGAAGACATGCTCGCCTATAAGTGAACACTCATCCCAAGAATTCCCATGTAAGCACAACTGGTCTCGCGTCTGATGAGATATATACGAAGTGCTTGCCTAGCCAGAAAACCCAGAATACAGGCATTCACTCTTCTAGTTTGCACGTGTTCACGTTATTTAAAACCCAAAACGTTGACGAGATTTTGAAAATTTGAAGGCACAAGGCCAAAAATTTAGTCAAACTGGAAGGGTTCAAAACCTTACAATAGAGGGTTCAAAACCTTGTAATAAATTATCCAAAAACAGATAATTGTTTTTCAAAAATCGTTTCGGAAAAATTTGGTTTCTTGTTTTGATAATCACCTAAGGATAGGTGATGTACATGTTTTAAGATCTAAACACAAGATAACTTGTGTTAGGGTCCTAGAAAGGTTATAGTCTAGGTCAAAGCATTACTAATAACCTAATTCCCTATTACCATTGGCTCTGATACCAACTCTTCTGTCACACCCCGACCACGCATAGCATACCAGACGTGGCGGAAAACGTCGGGGAGTGTTGTAACAGAATTAATTGTTTCATAACCATGGTGTTCAAAGTTGTATTTTATTTATTAACATAAGAGTTTCATCGTCTTAAACAGAAATTAAAGAGTTTATAACATAATTAAACTAAGTCTTTCATCATTTTAAGTCTCTAAGGCACAGGTCCGCCCTAGTGTCATGATCGTCATCCTATGGAAAAGCACCTGAAAACACATGTGAAAATAGGTACGTCAGCATAAAAATGCCTGTGAGATACATAGGTTTGTGAAAATAAGATTCATGACTTATAAGTTTAGGAAAAGTGTTTAATAACAGTCAGTCATGAACCTTGTAATTTGATTTGTTTTGTAAATCGCTTGAAAAACAATAAGTTCAGATGATATGTATAAGTAAAAGAATAATGTATGGTTAAATGAATAACCATGTAAAATGAGTTGTGTAAAATAAACCGTATTGTAAAACAAAGTATTGTGTAAACATGTTACTTGTGTAAAATGTATAAGTCCAGAATGAATGATTTAAATAACGCTATGATATGTAATATAATACAAACACTTATATATAGGAAGTACCAGCGGCGTATCCACCATGCTTGTATCATATTACTCACATTTCGTTACTTAAGTCACTTAACCAACCAACAATGTATAATGTCTATGTTTAAACCAATTGTGAAAAGTCCTTGTATAAACCATGTCAAATGTTGATAGTCCAAAAGTAGTCAAGTAATGTGAATCAAATGTTATGTATTGTAAGTAAAGTATTGTCACATAATCCAAATGTAGAAATGTACAAAACAAAGTATTTTGAATATATCAAAAAGTTATGTTTTGCAAAGTAATGCATGTTACATTGATACAAACATTTATGTGGTAAGTTAACGCATACATTCAAGCCTTGAGACAGTCGGATAACCCTTTCAGTCAAGGTTATCAAAAGAAATGTTTTCGGATTCAGTCATTCCTTACATCCAAACAAACCCGGGATGTCAGGAATGGGATTTGTCAAGTCCTATGGTACCACTACTTACTACCGAGCGGCGTAGCAAATGTTAATGAACGTTATAAAGACCCGTTTGTGCAAACCAAATGTCATAGCAGTTGTATACATGTCATATGAAAACAATGTACTAAGTATGCCAAGTTAACATACAAAGTAGAAAAGTCTTGTAAATCAATGTGCTAGCATGCTATCAGTCAACATACATAGCAGAAATGTAATGTAAAACAATGTACTAAGTATGCACACAATGGACATACATAGCATGAAGTGTAATGAAATCATGTACTATAAATGTACTAATGAACATAGCATGTATATGATGTGAAAACATGGAAAGCATGAGAGTAACAAGTAGCCACATGTGTTCCACCCGAAAACAGTTTGAAAACAGTAAAAGAGGGGTCTATGTACTCACTTGAGATTGCTTAGAAGTCCTAAGATAACCACCAAGCAATGCTAGAGATCTCGGAATCAAACGGCACCTAATATTGGTAACTATGTTAATAAACCGGACCTAGATCGGAAGATCGGATAGAATGAGGGCTCGTAAACCAAATGAGTATGGAAACTCATGTAGTATGGTTTAACAAAGCCTACATACTAAAACGAAACTTAACCTAAGTGTTTGTGACCCATTACGACCCGTTTAGGTAGCTTATGCTACTTTAACGCGTCGTTCGCGTAAAACGCGTTCGGAACGCCTAACTAGTCCTATGACAAGTAAAATATGCCTTAACATGTCTAATATGGTTGTCAAATCAGTTTAGATGACAAAAGTTATGTTACATAGGTTTAAAATGAATTTTGGCATCAAAGGGTATTTTGGTAATTTACCTAAGGCATATAAACTACCTATCATACAACTACCTAAACGAAGCGACCATAAGGGATGAGCTCGGAAGGTTATTCCCTATATACTATGGTCACCTAATGTGTTTGGTCGGATCCTAATGATCGACCAAATGGGTCGGGTTCGAAGGTATAAGCGATTTATTAGATCGCTTACCCTTACGACCCTAGACAACGTGGTAATCATTAGGCATAGTCACAAGGGACTATAACCATCGTGATTACAATCACGTTGCGAAGTTCAAACGAACTTCGCATTGATCATAAACTGGTCAATGCAGAAAGTCAAACAAAGTTTGACTTTCAGACTCGAAAAGCAATAAAAGAACGAAAGAATACTTACGAAGGGTCCCCGAATGCTAATCTAGATCGAAATAACTCAGGTATGAAACAAAGGTTCCAACTTAGAGTCTTTAAGATCAGATTCTAGTGGGTTTGAAGTAATGGGGGTTGGGGTATTTATAGTTTTCGGGTAACCGTTAAGATCGTTTGTCGAATATCATGCCTTAATCGCATCCGTACAAGTGTCGGAACCTTATGGTAGCTAAAATTGATCCTTATCAGCTGACTAGGCAATTGAGAATGTGTGGGTGTGGTTAAAACAGCTAGAACCTGCTGTTAAAAACACTGAATCTGGTCTGATAGTCGGACGCGGCCCGCTTCAGGATCACACAAGTCTCAGGCGGGCCGCCTGGCCTTGTCTGATCAGCCACAAGTTTCAGAAATTACAGTTTCAGTCCCTGCACGTGTTTAAGGTCATTTCCGACACTTCTAAGGCCCGTAAAGCCAACTTTAAGGCCCTAAAATGATGCATAAACATTGTGGACACGAAACATGTTCAAAAATATGCCGGATGTCGGTTCGTTTGGTCGTACGAACGCGATGTTCGCTTAATTACGACGGAATGCGCACAAGCGCGAAAAACGATCCAAATGACGCGACGAATGGATTTTTGGCAAGCCAAACACTAAAGCATAATATAGTCATGCTTACATAAATTTTTGGATGTCCGGATGTATTCAGAACGTAAGTTATGCGCGAAAGTGCAAACTTGTGCACTTTTTGACACTTTTAGTCCCTGAATGACCCAAAAGTTTATTTTAGCATACCGAACCCCTCAAAGCCTATTTCTAAGCTATGTAAAGGATATTTATGGTATGTTTAACTTATGTTCATGTTCCGGAATGTTCGTTACAGTTCAAATTGGCATACTTTCGCAGTTTGTCAAGTTTTGTCCCTGTAAGCGAATTAACTTGTTTTTGCCATACCAAAGCCTTTAAAACTTATTTCTAAGTTATGTAAAGGTTATTTAAGGTATGTTGAGTATATGTTGATGTTCCGGTGTATTTGTCACATTAAACTGGTTACGTTTACGCACCAGTTTGCGTATAACTCTCCAAAAAGTGATATAGAGTTTGAAATACATAAAAGTCAAAACATGAAAAATGTAAAACACAACCAAACAAACATTGGGATCAAATAACATTGTTTTATTGATAATAGAACTGTTCATAATGATTACAAGCACAGATGTTACATGATCTGGGGGTATACCATGATGGTTCGAATCAGAGTCCCAGTTACACATCGATGCAACACGAGAAGGAGATGGCCCACGTGGTGGACTTACAGGTAGAACTGCATGAGTCACGGCCTGCGGTGGAAGCTGTAGTCTTTAGATTTAAATTGGAGGCATTACTTGGACGGTACCGAATGCACCACTTAGACCGATCACAAGGGCCTCCCGTGTACCCTGGTTTCGAAAGAGCTAAATCAGTTAATGGCATCGTTGGGTGGAACTTTTGGATGAATACGACCGTGAAACCTGGACGTGCACGAGCTTTGCGGCTCGCTATCCACTCTAACATACCTGATCAGACCCGCTTTGTTTAAACTGAAGAACTGAAGGAAGAGAGTTCTCAAGATTGACCCATACGGGGCATGGGGAAGCAACCTTTGGCAGGTTGAACGATATTTGCTACTTCATGGAACGAATATGGACCTCACTATACTGCAACCTTAGGGAACTGGTGCAGGCGAAGCACACGGGCCTCGATATCCTATTCATCTGAGTTTTGATAGGATGTATTAAACTTGAAGACCATGAACGGGTGACCGGGCCTGAAGGCCCACATAGCCACGCATGGGAACAAAGTTTGACATGTGGGAAAATCAAGGTGGAATATTAGCAACCAGAAGCACATGTATGGAAATGAGAACAGATTGCCATGGATTTTGTCACTAGTCTACTTACAACTCAAAACGGAAACATTATCACCTGGGTGATCATAGATGGACTCAAGTTACCAGCACACTTTCTTGCAATCAAGAGAACTGACGAGTCTTCACAGTTGTGAATGTTTCTCTGAGAGAGGCGGCTTTTAGGTACGAAGTGCCAACTCCTGCACCTCTGAATTTGATCTATGCATGATTTATGTCAGGCAATACCCAATGCCCTTGGCTCACGTCAGGACCAGAGCATTGTTTAACGCCGTTGGGCAAATGATCAGAGAAAACGAACTCTCCTGGCACTCGAAGACATGTTACGAGCATGAGTGTGATTGGCTTTGGTGCAAATTGGAAGGACTCTTACCTATGGTTGAGTACTACTGCGGCAGTTATCATCTTGGTAACCAGACAACTCTGTTGAGGCATTACATAGACAGTAATGCCAACCTTCTTGTAAGACTGAGATGGTTGACAACTTAATTACTGGTCTAGGATTGGTACTCGAAACTCTTGGGAAGGTTGTTTGGATCGGGATTCGATTGGCGGCAACGCGTGACCGTCAGGAAAGCTGATAAACTTGGGAAACGCTGGAAGATCGCTGTAGGCGATCGTTTCGTGGTAAGAGTCTCACCCTGGGAGGGTGTGGAATGCTTGGGAAGCATGGCGAGCTTAACTGACATCATGATGGACCATTCAACAGTCTGGGAAGAATCGGTAGCGTAACCTACAAACTCGAGTTACCTGACGAATTCGATAACGTACGCGATGCCATTTATGTTTCGGATCTAAGGCAGTGGTTGTCTGATGAAACACGTGCGATACCTTTACTGGAGGAATTTATCGAACACATGGACCAGGAAGTCAAGGTGTGTAAACATGGTCGTATCCCGATTGTGAGAATTCGTTGGAACTCCAGACGTGGACCGGAGTTCACGTGGGAGTGTGAGGATCAAATGAAGCTTAATATCCTCAACTTTTTCCTAATGACCAATCTAATTCGGGTACTACTGGTGAATTTCTGGATGAAATTCCTCTTCAAGTTGGGGATGATGTGGCACCTGAGGAAAATCCGCAACAATCTTGATTTATCACTTCACCTCTCTGTGCTTACTTGTCAAATTTCGGGACGAAATTTCTTTCAAGTTGGGGATGATGTGACAACCCGAACTTTCAAGGTCAGTGTCTCCTAATCACGTGATCCTGTTTTATTATTCCTCTTTCACGTCCGTCCCTTACAAACACTCATAACTGTAATTTATGTGCTAAATGTAACGTGATTGGGTATGGTTACGTGTGTGGTTTGATTAACTACAAGAAAACCATTAAACGCTATTATGGATAGTCTAGCTAATTTAGGGAACCAACCCTTTTTGGGCCACGAGTTACTTGTTTCCTTTCTTCGGCCCAACCCACTCGGAGCCCGGTTTATTATGCAATTGCTATATGTTCTAAGTGATTTGCCTTAATTAAAACGTTAATATTTAATTTGCACACCTCTAACACAAAATCCAATATTTATTATTGATTCCTATTTGATATTGTTAATACACTCGGAGCCTATTCGGAGTACTTACACACACACAATTACATTGACTTGGGTTTGGGCCTAGTGGTGCTCAAAGGAAGCTTAGTGTGGGTCGGTTAATGTTAGTAGTGGGCCGGCTATTTGGGTTAGTAAGTATTCACGCATACATAAGGGATTTATATGAGATTTCATATGTAATTACTTATCAATATCTCAAAACAAAAACAAACCCTACCCTCTCAAGTGTGTGTACGGCAGGAGAAACCCCCCCTCCCCCTTCGAGACATCAGCCTGTCGATCGAACCTTTTGGGTTAGTTGTTACATATTCATGCTAACTTTTAATTGATGATTGTGTTTATGTGTATTATATGTTGATCGTAAACGTGAGAAAAATTATGTTATGTTCTTGTATGTTAATTAATGTGCACTTGATAGGAGAATCGATATGACGATGATTGTATAATGTGAAATTGACTGACTTAAAGCTCTCGTGAATTCACTTATTTTAACCGCTTGACCTTTTGACCATTATTCCAATTGTAATTGGGCCGATATCTGACTTTGATAGAAATCACGACAATCTTCACATGCTAAATGGCCGACAATCTCATTCATTACATGCAACTTACTTCAAAGTCTAATGATTCACATAAATTGATGAGTAATAATGACCAACATGCAATTCTTAGTTAAATGGGCTGCAAGAATTTTAATAGAATTCATTCTATTGGACCAAAGAACCCACTGAGCCAACAACATTAATATCCATCTTAAACACTATTGGACCGTACATTGTTGAGGGATTGATTGTAGGCTGCTAAGTAGTATACGTAGGGTAATTGTAATCACATGCTAGTTTGGGGCTGGGTAAAAACGGCGGGCCACACACACATATTAAATTAATTACATTGGGCCGCATCACCACATTGGACCGCACTGTTTCATTTGGGCCATAAAGGGGGCCGGGTTATATATTTAACAGTTGGGCCGCAATATATATATATATAATCAGCTCTGGGGCCGGGTATGTTGTTACACATCCACTTGATAGGCATTGAGCTAGTAACATATAAGGTGGTTTGGGTATTGTAGAATGGACCACACCATTTTATTTGAAGTCGAGCAACAAATGTATTGGGTTAATCTTGACTACTAGGCTGCGTAATGGGTTACAGCAGCAAATGGGCCTGGTCAATGGACTGAACAATGTTACGGCCTGCTAGGATGAGTCGTATCTGTTATTTGAAACCCACTAATTGATGTAATGTTTTTGGGGTTCGGCCCGAGTGGCCCGCGTACTGATTACCTCTCGTCGGGCCCGGTTTACATGGGTGGGATTTGTCTTATTCGGTCTTGTTTACATAATTGGGTTGTACATGTTAATATGTTGACTTTTGGTATATGTAAGTAAATTGGGAATGTGAGTATGAAGTTGTTGGAACCACTACATGATAAGTGAATACTCGATGACTCTGTGTGAATGGATTGATTTCCATGATATCAATTACATGCGTGCGTTACATGTACAGTAGGTGTGTTGTATGTGATCAATGAATACGTGAACTGTTTGAATATGAAAGTTGTGGTTTATATGCAAGTAAAACTGACTGTTATCGGTAACCCTTTTAGGGCGTGGTTGTTCAACTGATAAACAAAGTAATTAATCTTACCGAGCAAACCTAAGGTGAGTTCATCTCTCTTGAGCATGTGTCCCGGTGGTTGGGACAGTCAGTGGGTATCCCGGGGAAGGATAAGTCTTTTGGGTAAAAATGGGAATGTTGGATAATATACTCTTCCTATCACCTTTAAAGTCCCTCCGTGTTGTTTGGTTACCGGGGAGGTAACATGGTATTAGTTAGTAGCGCTACTTAGGTTTGGCAACCTCACCCCGTACCTGGGAGGACGGGTGTTGAACTAATGACCTAGTCATGACCAATGCTTCGATAGGAGCATTGGAGAAAGGGCAATGTAAATCAGAAGCTGTCTTGTATTCGGGGTATTATCAACATTACTTTCGGATTTAAATTCAATGGAGTTAACTAAACACTTGGTAACCAACGTTTTCGTAAAACTATGAACTCACCAGCGTTGTCTGATACACTTGTTGCATGCTCGCAGGTCGTTAAATATCTTGGATTAGGGAACTTGCTGTCTGGAGTAGCTGGAGTGGTCATGGGTCGACTGGAGGGGCTCATGTGATTGATTATTGCTATTATACATTGGTTTTGAACAATTTAACTTTGGTTTAATAATTGCTTCTGCTGAACATATTGGTTTTCATTTAAACTTGTTGATGGTATTTTATTAATGATTGGGAACTTTATTTAGAAACTTGTATGGGTTCAATGTAATTAGTGGCTCATCGTTGGTACGTCACACGCTTAACAGGGACATTCCCTAGGTGGTATTTTGGGGGTGTGACAGCAACAATTAAAAATCCGTGACTGTAGATTGTTGATTTGGTTTTCTGTCTTACAATGCTAAACTGAAATAAATCAAGCCACTCTCATATAAATATATTATTTAATTTTACTACAACTTTACACTAATACAAAGGAAAGGGATACATTACGTATAGAGAAAAAAAAGTGATGTTGCTGCTCTTAGTAACATACCAATTTCCCATGATTCTATGATATAAATGATTTAATAATTCTCTCTTATAAATTAATAAATTTTAGGGTAAGGCCTTTCAAAGAAATAAGTTGCTCAAGAATCTAAGATTAGGAAATTGCTGGCACGGGTATGCAATATATATACTACTATGAGATTCTTAGAAATAAAATATAAAAATATAGATAGTATTGTTTTTCATGTTCAATATCTAAAATCGTTCCTTTACATATGATAAAGAACTTATTTGTGTGAAAGCTTAGATTAGGGAGCTAGAAGAAGAGAAGAAAGGGTTTATGGCCAAACTAGGGGTGAATTACTCCTCCAACTTAGTGGTTAACTTATTATTAGAGGTGGTAAAATGGACGGATGGGATAATGGGTCAAGACATGTTTTAGGGGATTTCAAGACAGCATGAAATGTAGCTAAAGAGACTGATGCGTTAGCTATGCCCGAGTAAAAAGTAACGCATTATCTAAGTATTAATAGGATCAAGATGCTTTATAAGTCTCTTTATATCTCACACGTTAAGATGTCAATTTCTTTGTATTATTTTAATTTCAGATTAGTATTTAATAATTAATATAAAGAACTAACATTATAACATGTACAAGATGAATACGGAGACGAACTTAAATGGTTCTATTGAAAGGTGTACAGTGAGATGGCTTCTCATCATAGGGTCCGCAACCATTACGTACGGGTAATCATAACTACTAACATTCCTGTTAAGCTCTGCAAGAAGGAGTCCACTAGAGATTTGTGGATTTTATTGTTTTTTATTTGTAAATTTTGTTTGTAATTCAATTTTTGTTATTTAATTTAATATGTAACTTTGTTTATAATAAATTTACAGACACAATAATTATATATTTTATGTTCAACCCGTGTATTAGATGTTGATTGGCGAGCACATAAACACACCACAGTTGAATAGTGCATATGACTGTCTAGCCTATAGAACATTATGAGAAACTAGAAATAATAAAACTTTGAAAAATATAAGCGTTAGATGGGGTTGGGTAAAGTGTGAAACAGAAACTATTTTGGTAAGGTTTGTAAAGAATCGGATACTAACCAAAAAATTGAGGATATCTTGCATTTTGTAATATAATACTCATGGGGTTCATGTTTTTATAGTTAATACGCATTGGCTTTTGAAATCAAAATGCATGATAGTGTCCCATGCCTTTTAAAACCAAGCAAGCAAGTTATCTCTAATGCTTTTATGTTGTCACACCCTGACTTTTGGGGAAGCGTGATTACGTGTGACTTGCTTAATATCATTGCATTCAACCATAACAAACATCTATATGATAAAAACTTTGATGTTCATCCATAATTAAGTTTCAAAGTGATACAACCAACATTGTTTTAAATCCAAACACAGACTTCAAATTCATAATACAAACCATCCAAATTGTTTAAAGTTCCATAAGGACTTGACACAAAAGACTCTAATAGAACGAGGCTTTAAACCATGTATCCCATCAAGGATAAAACACACGATTCAAACCCTTCAGTACTGGATGACATCATTTATTTGAAGACACAACTTGAAATTCTTGAACGCCCGCCAGATCCATAATCAATTCCCTGAAAAACATGTAGTTTGAAAACATCAACAAAAAGTTGAGCGAGTTCATGTGTTTTGTATGTGAGCTCGTAATAAACTTTGTAACCATAGTATGTGTGTATTTGTAAATCCCGGTATGAAAGCAACAAGGAACAGATCAATTAATGATTTGCAAGGTCATTAATATGTGTGCAACGGTGTAGGAAGGCTCAATCCTTTGCGTATTTCGTACCGGGCCTCCCGGCTGAAATGACATAGTCACCACATGAGGTCAACTTGCGGACCCTTGGGTGGGGCTCGCAACACCCAAATAGATCTATCACTCATGCCCCTCGGTCCTTAAACAAGGATTAATGGTCTCAAGTTATCGCCTACCCATTCACATGATCTAACAGTATTTTCCTTAGCTAACCATACCATTGTAATCATTGTATCATTTGTAACATGTATTTCACCCACGAAGTTATAAAACCGAAAACAATTAAAAGAAAATGGGGACATGAACTCACTGTCTTGCGTCTCGAATCCTGTGTAACTCAAAGCTGCTACTCGTTCACACGACTACCTACAAACGTACTATGGTTTATTAGACGGATGGGTCGTGCCTTGGCTTTTAGTCTTAGTTGTTATGACTTAATATCTTTGAGTTACATTTCTTGGTGTCATAGATATTATTCCAAAGTATATAATTATTTGTTAAAGTAATAATATTTTAACTTAAATTATATTTATTATTTATTGGAACGTTTGTTAAAATAATATATTTTAACTTATTTGTTTTGTAATCCATCAAACAATATTTTCCCCAAGGATGGGTATACTGATACATGTATTCTTAGACTTGTGTATTTTGGCAAGTATTGGTGGCGTATTCCAGTGTGTATTCATATGTACGAGAATACGTATTTTATTGTATTTATTAAGTATTCATATACTTAATTTTTGTATTAAACTTTCCGGAATAATATTTCTAATAAAAAAATCACCAATATATATTCTTAAAATGTATATTTTAAGAAAACTTACATAGAAAAATTATCTATAATTATTCCCTTGGCAAAAATAACTGTATTTTCATTTAAACCTCAAAAATAGTATATTTTCAAGTTTAACTTAGAAAAAAATTATAAATCCATTTTTCACTCAACCATAATATATTCAAAATTTGTTTGAGAAAATATATATTTTCTTCCAAAAATAATACATCTTCTAATAATTCAAGAAAACATATATGTTTTTCTTTACCCAAAAATAATATATTTTCTTCTTGTAAAAAATATGATATATTTTTGTAACACTTGTAGAAATCATATTTCGTCCTCTTGGTTTCCAAAATACCGTTTATCAACATATACTTATGAATTTAATTCCGGAATATTTTGTAGTTTATATTCCTTGTTTGGTTTGTCCAATCTTTGGGGTATAAATTATATATTTATTTCTTGAAATTTTTGGTGATATTTTTCTGTTATAATTCTTGGTATTTTGGTGAGTTATATTATTTCAAGTCCTAAAATAATATAACTAATACACATAATATACAAGTAATCACACACATTGTGACATCTAAATATATACTTTCCTAAATACATATTTAATCACTTTTATTTATCAAAAACCAACCTCCAATATTTGTAATTTTTGTAACAAAAATTATGGCAAATTTTGTATGAAAAATCATGGTTAAAATATACTTGTTAACACTTGTTTAAAAAAAAATTTTCTAAGTGTTTGATTTCTGGAAAAATTTTGCCATAGTTTCCCCTTAAAAATGGAGGTTTCCATGCTTTCAAAGCATATCATTTTCTTTTAAAATCATCACGAATCATCAACAATTCATACAACACTTACCAAGTGCCTAAATCATGCATTTTACACTACTTCATGAACTAGAAAATTTATAAAAATTTGTAGTAACTTAGTAGAGTGTTTAGTAAGCTTAGTTACCCTTTAAAGTGTGGTTATTTGTTTAAAAACATCATTCTTGAAGATTTTAGATATTTACAACTTCTAACTTGATTTTCTAAAAATATTTCTTCTTGAATTCTTCTTGTCATTAACATGTTTCTACACTTGATTAATCACTAAAAATGTGATTAATTTCTTTAAAAAGCATGGTTAAGTAAATCTTGTAATTTAATCTAGTTTCTTGAGAAAAAAGTCATTTTTGAAATCATTCACTTACATGATTTATATTATGCTTTGATCATCATCATTCAAGAAAAACACTTATTCTTTCAAGTTCATGTTTACATATTAGGATGATCATCTTGATTAATCACATAATCATCCTCTCACTTGCTAGATCATGTGTTTAATCACAATCTAGCAAGTTTTATATGATGTTTAACATCCTAAACATAATCAATCAACAATCAAGAAGCATATAAACACTTAAACAACATAGATTATCATGAATTAGAGCTTTATGTTAGAGATTATGTTCTTGATCTTTGATGTTCTTCATGATTAGTTACATATATCATCTTTTAACCAACATAACAAGATGTAAAACAGGATTAGAAGGATCTTAGTACTAGCACAAGGCTAGGGATGAGATTCAAGATGAAGATGATGATGAACTTGGTGGTTAATAGCTTGTGAGAGAGGTCCTTCACCTTCCAATGGCTCCTAGCTTCTTTATCAAGCTCCTTACACCTTGTGATTACTAGAGAATGGATGGAAATGAGATGAAAGATGGTGGTGGTGGTGCTCTTGTTCTCGGCCGAAGGTGGGAGAGGAAGAGAGGAGAGATGAAGTGTGTTATGTGTTTGTGGAATGAGGTGATATGATCTTGTGGTTTCTTTAAATAAACTCCCAACACATTTTAATCCAATGTATATAATGCTTCTAAAGGTGCAACATGATCCATTTAACAATTCAAATAAAATCCAAGGTGGGCCACCTTGTGGTGACCGTAAATGGAGGGGGTATAGGCTAGCTTGTAATGGGTAGTTAGATTATCTAGTTGAAATCTAAGTGATTAAGTTAGTGTTTTAGTTGTTATGTTGTTATATAGTGTGTTATGATATTCGGGGACCATTACTAGCTCGGAAATGATAAACAATGCTTCTGGTGAAAATTTAGTGTTTCGGATAGTGTCCGGTTGTTCGGTTGGTTACCGGTTCATTAAGGTGCTAAACTATGCAGTTTAGTGTGCTTTATGTTACTTTTTGTGACAGTTTTGATTCCCGACACTTAGGAAAGCATTCTGGACCATTTAACCATAATTCTGCATAATATTAAGTTATCTAAATGCAGATTTTTGCTGAATTCTGCAGAATTCTGCAGTTTATGTGAGTTTTAGGCACTTTCCGGCACTTAAATTATCACTAGGAAGGCAGTTTTATGATCCTTACTTTCCTACACACTATACTAGTGTAACTCTTGGTTTCTGGCCCATTCTGTATCTTAATACCATGTCTGCCTAAGTACTGAACTTCCGTCAGCATTTCTGATTTGTCTGATAACTGTGCTAACTTTGTTTCGTGCATCATTTGAATCAATAAAGTGTTGCATGCAATAATGATATGACATTATGCAATATGTGATGCACATGTATGTATTATGACAATAATCAGAAAATATTCATGTCATTAATGTAATTCAGCACAGTTATTAAAGCACTAATCATTGTTTAATTAATGTACGGATACATGGAAATTTGAAAATTGTCACATTCTCCCCCTGTTAAGAAAATTTCGTCCCGAAATTTTAAGCTTCGCTATTGGTTGCAGGGGTGTTGGGGAACAAATGTGGGTATTTTGCTTTCATACGATCGTCACACTCCCAAGTAAACTCTGGGCCGTGACGTGCATTCCATCGAACCTTGACAAGCGTAACACTACTCCTCTGAGTCTTGATAACTTTCCAATCAATAACCTCAACAGGTTCTTCTATGAAGTGGAGTGTGTCGTCGATGTGTACTTCATCCGCAGGGATGATAACTGTCTCTTGAGTTGGACTTCTCTTCAGATTAGATACATGAAATGTATCATGAACACCGTGTAGTTCTTCTGGTAGCTCCAACTTGTATGCTACGGTACCAACCATTTCCAATATTCTGAATGGCCCGATATAACGTGGGTTTAACTTGCCACGTTTCCCAAAACGTGCTACACCTTTCCAAGGTGAGACTTTTAACAAAACCATATCACCTACTTCAAATTCCAAAGGTTTTCGCCTTTGATCCGCGTAACTCTTTTTTCGATCACGAGCCGCCTTGATGCGCTCTCGGATCTGTATGATCTTATCAGTTGTTTCTTGGACCAGTTCGGGGCCAACCATCTGTCTATCACCTGCATCTGCCCAGCATAACGACGATCGGCACTTACGTCCATAGAGAGCCTTGAACAGTGCAGCTTGGATGCTTGTATTGTAGATGTTGTTATAGGAAAACTCAACCAGAGGTAGATGAGTATCCCAACTGCCACCCAAATCCATTACACAATCACGTAGCATATCTTCCAATGTCTGAATAGTTCTCTCGCTCTGTCCGCCAATCTGCGGGTGAAAAGTTGTGCTCAGATTCAGCTGAGAACCAAAAGCTTCTTGAAAGGATTGCCAAATCCTTGACACAAACCGTCCATCTCTGTCTGATATTATCGAGGTAGGCACTCCATGACGTGCTACTATCTCCTTGAGGTAAAGCTTGGCTAGCTTACCAGTGTTATCCTTTTCTCTAATCGGTAGGAAATGCGCAGACTTCATCAACCGATCTACGATTACCCAAATCGTATCATGTCCTCTAGGGGTCATGGGTAACTTTGTTATGAAGTCCATAGAGATCTGCTCCCACTTCCACATGGGTATTTTCGGCTGTTGCAAGAGACCTAGGGATTTTTGATACGCGACCTTTACGTTGGCACAAGTTAGGCACTTCCCCACATAAATGGCAACATTAGTCTTAAGTCTTGGCCACCAATAGTAATCCTTTAGATCTTGGTACATCTTGTCCGATGCTGGATGGATCGAGTATCTCGACTTATGAGCTTCATCGAAAATAACCTCTCTAATACCACCAAAAAGTGGAACCCAAATACGTCCCATGAAATACAAGGTTCCTTCCTCGTTAGGCACCAACCTCTTCTCCATTCCTCGGAGATATTCAGCCTTAGTGTTTTCCTTCTTAAGAGCTTCTCTTTGTGCAGCACGAATACGCAACGTGAGGTCCGTCTGAATAATCATTTCCAAAGCCCTAACCCTTATGGGCTTTGATCCTTTCCTTTCGACTTAAGGCGTCTGCTACCACATTCGCCTTTCCAAGATGATACTTGATTTCGCAGTCATAATCATTTAGCAGCTCAACCCATCGTCTCTGTCTCATATTAAGCTCTTTTTGATCGAATATGTGCTGAAGGCTCTTGTGATCCGTGAAAATAGTACATCGAGTACCATATAGATAATGTCACCAAATCTTCAAAGCAAACACCACTGCGCCTAGCTCCAAATCATGCATGGTGTAGTTCTTCTCATGGACCTTCAGTTGACGTGAAGCATAAGCGATAACCTTCTGGCGTTGCATGAGCACGCAACCCAAACCCTGACGCGAGGCGTCACAATATACCACGAAGTAGTTGGTGCATTCGGGTAGGGATAATATAGGTGTGTCGCATAGCTTATTCTTGAACAGCTGAAAGGCTTCTTCTTGCTTGTCTCCCCATTCATACTTCTTGTCCTTTTGAGTAAGGGAGGTCAATGGTTGAGCTATCCTGGAAAAATCCTCAATGAATCTACGATAATACCCTGCTAAACCCAAAAACTGGCGGATCTCGATCGGCGTCTTCAGAGTTTCCCAGTTCTTGATTGCCTCGATCTTTGTGGGATCCACATGAATACCATTCTCGTTTACCACGTGACTGAGGAACTGCACTTCGCGTATCCAACACTCTCACTTTGAGAACTTAGCGTAAAGCTTTTCTTTCTTTAACAGCTCTAGAATGGCCCTGAGGTGTTGCTCATGATCTTCCTTAGTCCGCGAATAAATCAAAATATCATCGAGAAACACGATCATGAATTTATCGAGATATGACTTGCAAACCCGATTCATCAAATCCATAAATACTACCGGCGCATTAGTCAACCCAAACGACATCACTAGAAACTCGTAATGTCCATAATGAGTTCTGAAGGCAGTCTTCGGTATACTTTCTTCTTGAATCCGCAGCTGGTGATAACCTGATTGAAGATCGATCTTGGAATAGTAGCTTGACCCTTGCAGTTGGTCGAATAAATCATCAATCCTCGGCAAGGGATACCGATTCTTGATGGTTAACTTGTTCAACTCCCGGTAGTCGATGCACATTCGAAAGCTACCATCCTTCTTCTTGACGAACAGCACTGGAGCTCCCCAAGGCGAGAAGCTCGGCCTTATGAATCCCTTATCCAATAACTCCTGAAGCTACGTTGATAATTCTTGCATCTCTGAAGGCGCAAGTTGATAGGGTGCCTTGGCTACAGTCAATGTCGAACTCGACTTGTCGTTGAGGAGGTAATCCTGGTAAGTCTTCGGGGAAGACTTCAGGATATTCCCTTACCACAGGGATATCTTCGAGCTTCGGTTCTTCGGCCTCTTTATCAACGACATGAGCTAAGAAGGCAACACATCCTTTACGTAGGAACTTCCGTGCTTTCAAACAACTAATGATCCGCAAGGGTGTATCATGCTTCTCTCCGTGTATCACAATCGTCTCTTCACTTGCTACTGGAATACGAATGATCTTCTCATGGCACACAATCTCTGCATGATTACTCGACAGCCAATCCATCCCAACTACGATGTCGAAGCTTCCCAAGTCAACTG
>JARYGA010029732.1:0-39002 GCA_030545235.1 Helianthus tuberosus
ACACATGGAATGCTGTCTACCTGCCTTAGCAACGATAGTACTATAGTTTGGACTCAGCACCTATTCACACGGGGGTTGTTAAGGATCTTTTACTTGCATGGATTACGGTGGTAATCATGTATTACGAACTGCCTCGGGCAGTCAACCCGCAGTCATTGGTATCGATGGATCTATGTCGATAACTAACGTGCTTCATTTCACTATGTGTACGTGCTGGTTATGCGTAAACGAATTCGAACTCTATATGCTATTATCAAACTTGTATGCTCACATTTACATTTTATGTATTGACTTTATTTTAACGTATGTGACAGGTGCTTAGGTTGCTTGTATGCCTAGTTCACTGTGAAATCGAGGCTAGGAAAGGTCTAGGATGCTCTCTGTGCTGTGATGAAATTGAAGCTAGGAAAAGGGGTCCTAGAAACCAACAAATAAATTATCCATGTTTAAATCTGAGTTGTCGGAACAGAATATTTGCCTAGATTTTATCTGTAATAATTTGTTTACTGTTTGAGACATGGTATGGGATATGTTAATTTAAATTGAATGGTAATGATAGTTGTTATGGAAACTTCTGGACAATCTGTTTCGCTCAGTGCCATGCCCCGATGATTCTGCCATCGGTTGGGGTGTGACAGATTGGTATCAGAGCCATAACTATAGGGAATTAGGCAAGACTCGACCTAGTCCGGGTCGAAGTCTTAGAAACCTAGACTATAGTTAAGAACCAACAGACCGACTTGTGCGTATCCTTTAGGGAATACGCATGAGCTCACTACTATCACTCGCTATCCTCGCTTATTCCACACTATCACCACACTCGAATTTTCAACTACGAATGGGCAACAAAGTCGAGAATAGGTGTGAAAACCGCGAACTCTCGACTAAAGTTGCTTAATCAACCTGAATTTTAACTAACAAACGAGGAGAATTATACCGAATCAGGAGTGAAATCCACATTTTGATGAATAATCTCCTCTATTTTGTCAAAACAGGGACGAAGTTGTTAAGCCAGGGGTGAAACCCTAACCTTGACGACTTGTTCCGCACATTTTACAAAACTCTCACCAAAGTTCGACGGATTCCAACGACCTGAAGCCACAATAAGACCAACGGGATGTGTGCCAACGCCCAAGAATCGAGGCAAGGGCATATTCCTGGAAGTCAAACGTGTACAACGGATCCTTGTGAATAGTTGAATTATTTTGGTTAGTCGAAGTCTATTAGCCGCAGACGATCTACATCCTGAAATTTTTGTATTTGCAATTCTGAGCAAAAACTGCTGACTCAGATAATCCGTTGATTTTATAAGTTTTTATGTGTGTAAAATTTTGGGTATTTGTTCAATTTCGCTTTCACTCGATCGACACACACTGCTTCTCTATCTTAAATCGCCAACAAATCGCGAAACTTTGAACGACTTCATGCTACGATACACGCTTGTACTACGCTATTCTCGAGCAATCGCCAACTTTGAATAATAGGTTTCTGTTTTCTGACCGCCTCTAGTGATTAAATGCGTATGTGCTTTCCTGTTTCTTTGCTCTACGTGCTTAGGTATTACGTGATTATGTGCTATACGTGCTTATGTGATTTGAGCTCTATGAGTTATGTGTTTACGTGGATGTACGTGTTACTGAGCTTTAGTAAGTAGTAAACGTGTGAGGTGAGATTCGAATACAATGTGTTGAGTTCCGTGGCGATGTCTATTGCAGACAATGTCGTCTGGATAGAGAGACAAACGCCTTGCTTCCATTATCGCTAAAAGTGTGGCAAAGGCCATGAGTGATGTTTACGAGAATGCCAGCAAATCGTCTGAGGAGTCGAGAACCGACGCTCCTAAAGCTACCGCAAGACCCTTCAGCTTCAAGCAATTCAAGTCATGTGGGCCAAAAGAATTCACTGGCGAAGGAGGTCCCACTGCACGATTTCACTGGTTTGATTCCATCGAGGTTACTCTGCGACAAAGTGGTTGCCCTGATGACCTTCGAACTCTGAATGCTACCGGCGTTTTCCAGTCTCGTGCATTAGACTGGTGGACGGCCGAGAGGATTATAGGTGTTACTGTACGGGTTGTTCTGCGGCCTCACTTGATTACTCACGAAATCTACCTCTTCGTGGCCCTCGTATACGACTCCCTGAAAACATGCCCCAGGCTCGTGTGACACTCCACACTGGTCACAACCCGAGCCCGCATGCGCAATCATCTGGGACCTGTCGAATCTCGATGCGAGAACCGAGATTTGTGCAGTAATGGCCGTATAGTCGTCTACAGCATGGACTCCTGTGCGAGATGAAGATGATGATGCCCGGCCTCTGTCTCCCTCCCGACGCGAGCTGGATTTCAACGCGGCTTTCTCAATAATATCATACGCTTCATTCGGCGTCTTAGTTCCTAGATCGCCTCCCGCGTTCACGTCTAATCGCTCCTGTGTATTGTAACTGAGCCCCTGATAGAACGTTAAAACCAGCTGTCTCTTGGAGTAGCCATGATGTGGCACATCAATCAACAAATCCTTGAATCTCTCCCAAGCTACATGCAACGACTCACCCTCGTCCTGGTGAAAAGATACAATTCGGTTCCGTAGCTTGTTCGTTTTCTCAGGTGGGAAATATTTCTGCATAAACTGCTCCGCCAACTGATTCCAGGTCCTGATGGACCCGGCTTGAAGTGACATAAGCCAAGCTCTAGCTTTGTCACGTAACGAAAACGGAAACAACCTCAACCGAATTGCATCCTCCGAAACACCTGTAATCTTAAACGTAGAACAAACATGGAGAAAAGCAGCAATATGCCTCCCGGGATCCTCATGCTCACGTCCGTCAAACTGTACTGAATTTTGTATCATATTTATAATACTAGATCTAATTTCAAACGTAGGTACATCAATAGTAGGTTGAAGGATACTCGGCTCCAGGCCTGTCCTTCCAGGCTGATTCGTCTCATTCAACGGTCGCTCATCGTCTGCCATGATTACGTCTCCTCCTGAGCCCTCGGCTTCAGCAGGTACCACCGGCTCCGGCCCACCACTGGCGAGCAGTAGCCCAACCGCCCGACCTTTCGCGCGTAGACGTCTCCTAAGATCACGTTCGGGCTCGTCTGACGGTTCAACAACTTCTGGAGCGGGGGTCGAGAACATTAACCTGCAAACGAAAATTTGACACAGTGAATATTTTATTAATAAAATAATAATAATTTTTTTTTCAGCTGAATAGAAGCAGAATATTATTAAAGATGGGCTGAAAATTTTATAAAAAATCCGAAAATAGGCCTGAAATTTTATAAAAATCAACACAATAAAAATAATCGAATCGGCTAAAGTAGAAATGGATACCCGAAGCCGAAAACTCAAAGAATAAATAAATAATAAATCCGGATCGAATAAATAAATGGAACAAAAATTTACAAATGTACCAAAAATGACTTGGAAAACGAATAAATGAAATAAAAACAAGAAATATTAACAAATAAATAAACAAATAAATAATCAAGAAATTATACACAAATATTAACAAGTATATACACCGATAACATAATGACTCGGGTCGTTCCTAAAACTCGCCATTTCCCCGGCAGCGACGCCAAAAACTTGACGTGTGCGTATATATACATAATTTTGCAATGAAATTACACACGATTGGGTTTTAAATTTATAAAAGTGATTATTACTTTAACATCAAAACACACACGAAAGAGGCAAGTGTACCCCGTCATATATGTAGTAAATTATATGTAAGAACCAAGTATCGATCCAAGGAAATGGGCGGAGAATTAATACTAGACCTTTGTCACTAAACTACCGGTAAAAACATAAGTTTTGTTTGATTTTAATTAAACTAAAGTAAGCGTAAACAAATACATAATAAAAACATAATAGATAATAGATAAAAAGCCTTGCTTAATACACAACCACAACATGTCAACTAAGTCGATTTTGGCACTAGAAGCATTCGGTCAATTTTCCAATTTAAGACAATCAGTATCCCTTTCGGGAATCCTAACATGACAATCATTCGGAAAGCTAAAACGATAAACACACTTTAACCACCTAAAATTGTTCTTTAACGTGCAATTGATAAATGTCTATGAAAATCTCTTAAAAATAAGTTAGTCATCCGTTAGGAGTTTTTTAACCGCACTTAATCAAGGAAAGAGACACCGATAAACACAATGCAACCACCGAGACAAGCATAAACTAGATTAAATCACAACCGAGTTCATTTTACAAATCTGGCACAATAATTCACTAAGATAGCAATTTTGGCCTAAACTACTAACTAAGCTAACAAATCATGGCAAGAATTTATAACGACACCATCTAACCCGTTAAGGTCCTTACGTGACGACAAGCTCTCTTGATTAACAATAATTACATTTTATTAAATCACTAACCATTTCTAGTATCATGATGCATACATTTAAACCAAGCTAAATTAATTAACCAAGTTCAAAGTTTACTAATACAAGATTAATTAAGCTTCATTTTTCAACTATCTTAACTAACCAAATACCAATCATCCAACATAATTACTTATAATCAAGAATTCAATATCAATAACAAGGTTGCAAACTAATCATCAAAGATTAACATAGAAAATACTTCAAAGTGTCATTACAAACAAAGTTTAACAAACTAATGGTTATAATCTAGCAAGGGATTGTTGTGTTTTTGCCCAAAGGCTACAATAATACATAAACATCAATCTAAGTACTTGAAAGATTAACAAAATCATGGAAAGATTAGAAAACCAAACCATAAACAAGTACTAGACTAAGGATCCGGGTAGTAATGGAGCTAAACGGCACAATGTGGCTTGAATCCGGGTCAAAAGCAAAGCCTCCGGAGCCTGTAAATTCGCCTGTGAAGCTCCCAAAATTCCAGAATGTCGAACAGAATGTTTCTGTTCTGTTTTTATATTTTTTCGCTGTGGCACGGTCGTTCTTCAGATGGTACGACCGTGCACTTTAAGCAATTATTAGGGATGGGGCACCATACTGCATACGTCATCAGATCTTTGACCAGATACGATATCGCACGACCGTTCTTCAGATGGAACGATCGTTCAGTTCCGGGTTCTTGTTGCACGAGCTGCTGGGCCGGGCGTTCATCACCGAGATCAGGCTGGATCATCGTAGACGCACGGTCGTTCTTCAGATGGCACGTCCGTGCATCACCGAGCTGACCTTAAATGCCTTGCACGCCTAGTCGCACCCTCGTTCAATGCCGGGTTACTCAGCATTTGTCGGAGATGCACGGTCGTGCATCAGGTCGCACGACCGTTCCACAGGCCCAGGTCAGTTTCCTTAACAGAATGTCCGCAGCTTCGTCGTTTTGTCCGGAAAGTCCTCGTTTTCGCTATCATCTTGTCTGGTATGCTGTTTTAGGCCTGTAAACAAAAGTGTAGATAATTAAGTATCCGAATGACGGTTTTACGGCTGAAAACGCATAAAATAGGGGTAAAACGGGGTACTAAAATATGTGTAAATTAACGAATATCAAATCTCCCCACACTTGAACCTTGCTTGTCCTCAAGCAAGCTGAACAAAAAAGCAATAAAAGACATAAACAAACAAGAACGATAATTTACACACTATTTTATTGAGAACTACTATAAACGGTTAGCCGGTTTGTCGAAAGACAACATCAAAAGACTCAAACCCAACAAGCATATGCAATTATAAAGCGACAACCAAAAAGCCGTGACTTCACATTTAATTGACTCAACATGTTAATCTTCACACGACTCACAATGTTCACACACTCGGTTTTATTTATGAAACATACATAAAATGTGTATGTGTAAACACTCAATGCCTAGTCAATGAAATGTGCAATATCATAAGCTTGTCATAAGATCTCGTCTCCACCAACTAACATGTAAACAAGTGTAAATCAAGAGGTCTTTACGGGTTATAACGTTAGGCTTGGGCGAAGGGTATGGAAGTGGACATTTAAAGTGGCGAAAATGGTTAAAACTTGGTAGTAGCGTTTAACTAGCATGAAAATAATACAACTATACATACAAACGCCTTAAAAAGGCGACTAAAGCGCAATCGAGCTTATCAACGAAATTTTAACATTTAAGCATTCAAAATTGCTCGATTTCTATCAACTTCACCCTATTTTAGGGTGTTTTTTTTTTTACAAACAAAACTATACAATGAAATATAAACAATAACAAGCTAGTTAAACTATTATTTTGACCGAGTTTCAACACTAAAAAGGTTTAAAACATAAAAAGGCTAAATTTGGTTAAGTGGGCGATAATGTGGGTAAACAAAGGTGAACGGGAAGGCTCGACATGGTTAATCCTAAAGGGTAATATAAGGTGAACGGGAAGCACAACACAAAGAACAAGTACACAACAAAGGGGTAATCTAAGTGCCTCTATCATTTTTACACAAATTCACAAGTTCTTGGTCTTAACAAGCATACTAGTGACAAGTTCTAAATTGCACATAACATCCGGCTCACTCCTATATCCGAAATGAACAAATATATAACGATAGGCTCAAATATGCTCACGTAACGGAAGGAATGGGTAAAAGTGTGAAAACTATCATGTAAGTCTTTCTTTGTTTGTCACGCTTTCCGGTTTCCTTTTTCAAAAATATTTTGCTTGTCGAGTTTTTATCAAGTCCGATGCTTTCTAAAACACAACCAACCGGTTCATTTACCAACATATACACAAAACACAAGTATTTTTGAATGATTTTTCTGATTTTCTGATTTTTTTTTAAGAGGACAAACAAAGTTAACAAAGTTAACCCCCTCCCCACACTTGAACTTCGCATTGTCCCCAATGCGAGACCCGAAATATAAAGAAAGGGATAAAAAATACTCCCCTCAAGATGATGTTTATGCCACGAGACTTCCGAAGCTGTATCTGGTATGTGATCCGTTCCAAGATCCGATAGCTAAAACCTGCGAGTATGTCACATGTGCACCCAAAACATCACAGAAACAGAAAAATCACAAAACAACCATAATATACATAAATACTAAAATCCAAACAGAACATAAAGTAAAATGTCTGAAATACATAACCGGGGTGTTTGAAAATAACAGTCAAAATAAACACCCAATAATAAATAAAGTACTGAAATAGAAAACACCACCAACTGCTATCACCACCGCCAACTACTCATCTCCATCATCATCTTCTCTCGTATTGGACGGGCCGGCATCGCCATAACCAGGGGTGTTCCATGGTGGGAACTGTGGAGGGTGCTGAAAGTAGTCAGGGTATGCGTGATGCATCTCCCCGAAAAGATATGAGAATCCCGCACTGACCCCCTGGTATAGAGTATCCTGGCGATGCTGAAGCTGGTCCTGTGTGGCCCGAAGCTGCGCCTGACTGGCCCGAATCTCGTCCTGGCTAGATCTAATCTCGTTGAAATAGGTACCATGCTGCTCCTGCATCACACGCATATCCTGGAACTGCTGGTAAAACGCGGGCCAGTCCTCATGCTGATGAAATGCATGGTGCTGCGGCGAGTGTGGTGGTGTCGGTGGCTGGTGCTGGTGCTGCTGCTGCGGACCCTGCTCTCCCATCTCAACATCCTCATCTTCCTCCTCATGCTCCTCCTCAGCTGGAGGCAACGGGTCCCAGACCTCATTGTTCAATCCTCTCAACTTATCCCCCCTATCAAGCTCAACAATCACCCCCATGGCCTTCAGCGACCTGATATCGACATGAACCCCCTCAGTAATCAAAGTGAGACCCTGAAGAACCTCCTCAGTCATATAGCCTTCGTTGTAGGCTATTTCGGTCACATCCTGACCGCCATGTATCTCACTGTTCGGAGTTCGCCCCGAGCTCTTGACGAAGTACTCAGCCATTCGAGCGGCTAGGTTGATTGGTGCTTTGTCAACCAGCGCATATAAAAAGATCAAATCAGGTGTTAGACAGTTACCAAGACTGTCCATGCGACCGCATATCGAATGACTAAATACATGGTGCATCACTCGCACCAAAGGGTCTCTGAGTCGCGAGGCCTTCGACATCCTCGGGTTGTAGGGGTCCCCAACGGCATTTTCAGCCCAAAATGCATCCCGTGCTGCATCAGAAGGGAAGGTGAACTGATTGGTGAAGACATCGGGATCATCCATGTCATCCCTTGTATAGATCCCGAGCCTCCTTCCCAAACGACCAACCGACCACGTATGCCATCGCCCACATAACCTGAAAGTTACACGATCTTGTAGCGAAACTTGGGTCTTCTATTAGCAGCCGGCTTTCATAGGCATAGGGTGCAAAGAACTCTATAGTCAGCTCCCGGTAAACGGGTCGGTTGCAACCGACCAGATTTGCAAGCGGGCGACTCATCATGTCGTCTAGTCTGTGATACTGATTGAGTTCACGCATGACTTCCCAATCCAACCATCGAGGGACTCCAAACTGTCCCCGCCTTTCCCACAAGGCGTCGCGCTTCGGAATGCAAAGAGCCTCTTTCTCAATGTCGGGGTCAAACTGAAGGAAAGGGTGATCCATCTGTATGAGGAAAAATGTGACAACTCGAAATTTAGAACCTTTCGTGTATCTTAGTGTAACCTACTTGAAACATTATGTGACTAGTTAACGTATTGGTGTAATGATATATGTGAACATCCTATGTGATTACGTGTTACGGTTATGTGTTGTAATTGTATGTATGCGTGTATGTATATGAACCGAGACAACAAGGACCCGACTCGAGACCATGCGGTCTCGAGTGAACAGTAACAGTTGGGCCGGATTGGGCCACACACCCCTTAGCCTATTCGAAAACCCATTAGGGTGCACCACTTGAAGCTAGTATATATCCTTGTTGCTAACCAACACTATCATCTTTGGACAACACACATACTCCCCTACTCTCTCTAGAAACCATTAAACCCTAAGTCTCAACATCACCTCTCCTCCTTCTTCTCGGATCAAACCGGTGACACTAGGAGCTCTCGGATCGACTCACACACACACCCGTTTGAAAGCTTCATACTCACCCTTGAAACCCATCAACCGGTTAGTGTCTTTATGATGTTTGTTGTTAAATGATAGTATGAATGACATGATTGAACTAATATAGTTGTATGCTTGATGATGTTTTGTGAATCGGAGTTGTATGATGTGGATAATCGGATAACATGTTTTAATTTCGGATATGTTACATAATGAGCTCATGATATCTTGTGTCTAAATATGATTCAAACTATTGATTATTGATGTACATGAAAACCGGCTTGCATATGTGTAGTACCATGTTAATCGGATTAGTGTAGAGTTGATTTTGAGATGTTATGTGATGATTTGAAACGTTTAGATGAGTATGTGCAAGTGTGTTGATTTGTTGTTCATGATTATGTTTGGATTAATGCAAAAAAACCCGGAAATATGATGAACAAGTTTGAATAATCAACATGAACATGACTTGAATATATGAAGAACAACTTGAAGATGATATGAATATGTTATGAATATTTGAAATTGCCATGTTTGATCCATTTTTGGTAAGTAATAGACAAGGGAACATGTTAGTGCAATATTACTGGGTAGTACATAATATCATGACCATGAAATCTCATTGGCCAAGTACAATGTCGAATTCAGCAAATGTCCCCAGCCGAGACCTTCTGTCTCGACTCGAGGCCACCAAATGTCAACTCGAGATCCCTGGTTTCGACACTAGTTGCGAGTCGAGAACCTATAGTCTCGACTCGAGACCCCACTTGATCAACACCCAAACATCTTGACTCGAGACCATGTTTGCGAGTCCAGTTGCGACTTGAGACCAACACATGCATAACCCGAGACCTCATCAGTTGCGACTCGAAACTTGTAAGCTACAACTCGAGACCGCACAGTCTCGACTAGAGACCGCACAGTCTCGACTCAAGACCATCTTCATATGCACGCTGATTTGAACTTGCACACTATTACGGGCCTAAGTAATTGGGCCGAACGTATGGGCCTTATGTGTTACTGATTGAACGTGAATGTTGATGGACTGCCATGAATGATACTTGAATTCAATGTGCTAGAAACATACGTGTACTACTTGATTACGAACCTGATTTGTATGATACAACTATGATAGGACGTGAGTGACCACAATATTGCTTGATTGACCTTTCTGTGTATCTGCCGAGCAAACCAAGGTGAGTTCACACCCTCTACAAAGCATGGGATTCCCAGGGGTCGGGAATTGGGGTTAAGGAACATGGGTTCCTCGTCCTCCTTGGGTAGGACAACAATGGTTCAGGAATGTAATTCCTCGTCCTCACGGACAGATAACTCGTACTAGACCAAAACTCTATCACGAAGTCCCTCCTTTTTATATCGACTTAATCGCCGGGCCAATGGCGAGCGGGTCATTAGTTAGATAGCGCTATTTAGGTCTGACAAACCTCACACCGTGCCGCAGAGGACGGGCGTGAACTAATGGATCTGGGGCACGTCAATGATGATAGACATTGACAGTTTCAGGGCACTTAAACATGACTACAATCAGCAGTCGATATGGTAACGAGTCTAGTGTATACATGGGGTAGCCCCCACGGCCGAAATGCCAGATAACTAACACGGGGTAGCCCCCACGGCTGGATTGCCAGAGTAACCGGGAATAAACAAGTCACGTTCTTAACTATGGGGTAACCCCCACGGCAGGATGCCAGATAAAGGAAACCGTTTTCGAAACAACCTAAAACAAACACCCAACCGTGAACTCACTCAACTTGTTGTTGACTCGTTACTACATGCTTTGCAGGACAATAGGTACTCAGCTGGAGCTTGCATGGAAGAGAGTCGTTGTGGGACATGGACGGCTGTGTGCCATGTTAAACTTTGAAACAACTAAACTTATGTTTTGATTTAAGACTTATGCTTCCGCTTGCAACTTAAACTATGTTTTGTTTGAACACCAATTGTATTGGTTGGACTTTATAACTACTTATGCTTGTTCAATATGATTGGTGGCTGGATCCTGGTCAGTCACGCCTCCAAGCGGTAGTACTCCGCAGGTGGATTTTGGGGGTGTGACAAAAAACATTAGAAAGATGGAAACAGGAGAAATTTGAATCACAAACAGGCGAGCAGCCAATTATGAAGAAACTGTCAAACTGATCTGGGCATATGGCACGGTCATGCGACGAGACGCACGGTCGTGCGTCGCCGATGACAAGCACCATCTGCCCAGAGATGTCGGAACTGCACGGCGTGCGATCTACGGCACCACCGTGCAACTCCTACCAACAACCAACTATCGTCAAACATAGGCGAGGCACGACCGTTCCATATAGGAACGTCCGTGCGACTTGGTTTTCTGCAGATTTTGACCCAGGCTCTAAGTAGCCCGATTTTTTTTTCACAAATCTTCATGTTTTTACAAAAACAGGGGTCAGAAAAATGCACCAGATGTTCACGATACAACGATTCAACAAGGGTTAGGGTTTCGATTTATTTATGAAGAGAACCCTAAAAATTTCCTTGAAGAATCGGAAGAAATCTACCCTAGAAAGCAAGGAAACAAGAAATCTACAACTAGGAACGTACCGTGCGAAGAAGGGTGTGAGATCGTGCGAAAAACCGTGCGATTTGATGAAGTATCGCTCTGGAACGGCCTGCAGCGACTAGGGTTTCGCGAGTTATGAATGGGGGCTGCAGATGAGGGTATTTATAGTGCCAAAAGACAAAACTGCCCTCTACGTCGGAAAATGCCTGACTTGTGCTAGAATCAAAGAATATCAGATGAGGGTAAATTAACGAATATCAGATATCGCTCTCTACGTCGGAAAATGCCTGACTTGTGCTAGAATCAAGGCCGAACATCAAAGACCCTCTGGCTTACTTGAACAACCACCAATTCCCATGTGGAAGTGGGAAAGTATAGCCTTGGACTTCATAACCATGCTACCGCACACGTCATCAGGTCACGACAACATATGGGTTGTGGTCGACCGTTTGACTAAATCAGCTCACTTTCTGCCGATACGAGAAGACTACAAGGTAGAACGATTAGCCCGAATCTACACCGATGAGATCATTTGTAATCATGGGACGCCTCGTGACATCATCTCTGATCTTGACGCTCGGTTTACCTCACGACTGTGGGAAACGTTTCAAACGGCGCTCGGTACATCGCTTAACCTAAGTACCGCTTTCCACCCTCAAACCGACGGTCAGACCGAAAGAACGATTCGTACCCTTGAAGACATGCTCCGCTCGTGTGTTTTAGACTTCGGTGGTAATTGGGATAAATACCTGCCGTTGGTCGAATTCTCGAATAACAACAGCTATCATTCTAGCATCCAAATGGCACCATTCGAGGCACTATACGGAAGAAGATGTCGATCGCCTATTGTGTGGCACGAGGTCGGTCACTCGCAACTAACCGGTCCGGAGCTACTACAAGAAACGACAGACAAGATTTTCCAAATTCGAGACAATCTGGCGAAAGCTCGGGATCGACAGAAAAGTTACGCCGATAAAAAGCACAAGCCCCGTGAATTTGGCATTGGGGACTACGTACTCCTAAAGGTATCACCTTGGAAGGGTGTAGTCCGATTTGGCAAGAAAGGGAAACTCGCGCCTCGATATGTTGGACCTTTTAAGATTCTGGAAAGGATCGGAAAAGTCGCCTACAGACTCGAACTACCGGAGGAACTTAGTAACGTCCACCCAACTTTCCATGTGTCAAACCTTCGAAAGTGCATAGCCGACCACGACTTACATGTTCCTCTCGATGATCTGCAAGTGAACGAAACATTACACTTCGTGGAAAAGCCTGTCGAAATCATGGATCGCCAAACCAAGCAGCTCAGGCGCTCACGCATTCCTATTGTGAAAGTCCGATGGGAAGGCAAACGAGGCGCGGAGTACACTTGGGAACTCGAAAGCGACATGAAGGCTAAGTACCCACAGTTATTCACAGAGAAAGTCTAGAAAGAGAAAGTTCTCCACGTGATTCACGGCGTTGTACAGCTTTCAGTTTAATTTCGGGACGAAATTCCCTAAACAAGGGGAGGCTGTAACACCCCGTGTTTTCACAAGTCAAAGTCAAAGTCAAGGTCTAAGTCAACGACCGATTTCGCGCAACTTGACTCATAGAAACTTCTTGTTTTTAATTATATTATGTGGAGTAAGTGTTGTTAATTGCAATAATTGATGTGTGTTAATCGTTATTCAATCGACCTACGACTGTGAATTATAGGAAGTAACAATGCGATAAAGTTAACTAATCAATAATCAAGCCGTGCTAATCGAATCGACATCAAATCACAACTCGAGCTACGTAATTTTACTTGTTATTATACGTATGTGTGTGCCTTACGTGTTACCTATGCATGTTTATTTATGTTATGTTGTGATAATCGAGCAAACTCAATCGAAACTCGAACTCTGAGTCGAAGTACAATCGAACTCGAAATCGTGAACGAAATATGATAGATGGTGGAAAATAGATTACGTGAGATATGAGTGTTTGGGATTGAAAGTAATTTGATTAGGAAACCCTATCGTAACGAACCGCTCCTAACCGAAATCGAAATATCAAAAATCGTCGCGCGAAACACTCGAAAGGTGCGACTGATCGATCAGGCTTCCCAGCCGATCGAACAGTTAGCCGAACGGACTGCTGTTCGATCGGACAGGCTGTCCGATCGAGCTGCCTGGCCGATCGGTCAGCCCTTTCCTCTTTTGTCATCCTATAAATACCCCTGTCATTGTCATCCTTTTGCACTTTTGGAAACCTCGGTTCGACCAGCACGCTCAGCTCAACTTTTTGCAGATTTCTCTCGATTCCGGTAAGATTTCATCCTAAATCTTGTACCTTCTTGATCTATACACACTCCTACACCTTTCTATCTTTCAAATCTTAACTTTTAACCGTGAAATCATCAAGATTCAAATGTTCTAGGATGATGTCATCATGGGTTCTTGAAGAACTTCATGTTTTGGCCACAATCCACCAAGAATAGCTTGGATCTAGCCGATTTCCACATAAACAAACACGGATCTTTCATAGATCTGAACATATACGCGGTGACAAGGACTGAAAGATGGATTTTCCAACTTTCCTTCAACTCTTTGTCACTCAATGACTTCAAACTGGTAGAAACGGAGCCTGAATCGGGTTACAAATCACTTCGGTGATTGTAAGGCTCAAGATCCGGATTCCATCCACTAGGTTAACCGACTTCGGGTTAAATGTTAAACTTCGTTCCGAACAGACCACTGACCGGATTTGGGTGATTCCGGTCCGACCCCGGGAACCAAGTAAGGACGAGGCATCTATGGTTTTACTCGCTGTCAAAATACCTCGATAAAACGACAAGCAAACAGAACAACCAATTGTTAAACGAGAGGGCTGATCAGGTCAGAATGCTGACCGATCAGACTGCTGTCTGAATGGACAGCCAGCCGATCGGATAGTCAGCCGATCGGCTAGCACATGGTCCCACACAACCAATGTATTTAAAGACTAGTAATGAACGAACTGTCGTTCGATCGAACACCTGTTCGATCGGATTACTCTTCGGATAATGAGATACTATGCTTTAATACTTAATCGATTTTCAACATGTTCAATGCACTAGAACTGCCACCCGATCGAACAGCCGTCCGATCAGGTGACACCCTGTTGTCCGATCGAACAGCGGTTGTGCTATTCGATCGATCAACTATCCGATCCACTGCACCATACTTCAATAAAGTCTTTGACTTTTTGACCTGTCCGATCGAACACCTGTCCTACCCAAAGACTGAACATTGCAATTCATTTGAATGCCTAACCGATCGGGTTGCTGGCCGATCGAACAGCCGTCCGATCGACCGACCTGAAAGGTAAAGGTACTTCAATGTTTTCAAATGCTACAACGAAAACTTCAAAAGTCAAACCATCATACACAAATACATCCTTTTCAAAGGAAGAAACAATCCACTCGAACAGCCATCCGATCGGCCTACCAACCGACCGGACAACCGTCCGAGTAGACTGTCAACCGAACGGTCAGCCGTCCGATCGGACTCCCGTCCGATCGACCAGCTGTCCGACTCTCCAACACTTGTTTTCCGTTTTACGTTTCGCTCATCGTTATGCTATCAAATCTATTCAGGCTAACCGTACTCGCTAAGCGCTCCCTTCAATCCATCAATCGCAGTGAGTATACTCGATCCATTTTTGCTTTAAGCACTTTTGGGTGTTACATACGTTACGAATATTCAAACTACTTCTATCACACTACTCAAACTATTTGAACACTAACCGTTAATGCATGTTATACGTGGCTTATGAATGCTTGTTTGTTATGTTTACACATGGAATGCTGTCTACCTGCCTTAGCAACGATAGTACTATAGTTTGGACTCAGCACCCGTTCACACGGGGGTTGTTAAGGATCTTTTACTTGCATGGATTACGGTGGTAATCATGTATTGCGAACTGCCTCGGGCAGTCAACCCGCAGTCATTGGTATCGATGGATCTATGTCGATAACTAACGTGCTTCATTTCACTATGTGTACGTGCTGGTTATGCGTAAACGAATTCGAACTCTATATGCTATTATCAAACTTGTATGCTCACCTTTACATTTTATGTATTGACTTTTTTTTAACGTATGTGACAGGTGCTTAGGTTGCTTGTATGCCTAGCTCACTGTGAAATCGAGGCTAGGAAAGGTCTAGGATGCTCTCTGTGCTGTGATGAAATTGAAGCTAGGAAAAGGGGTCCTAGAAACCAACAAATAAATTATCCATGTTTAAATCTGAGTTGTCGGAACAGAATATTTTCCTAGATTTTATCTGTAATAATTTGTTTACTGTTTGAGACATGGTATGGGACATGTTAATTTAAATTGAATGGTAATGATAGTTGTTATGGAAACTTCTGGACAATCTGTTTCGCTCAGTGCCATGCCCCGATGATTCCGCCATCGGTTGGGGTGTGACTCAATAAAATTGAAGAAGTTTTCAAAAATAAATGCAAAGAAATGTTAGAAAATGAAAAGATTTTGAAAGATAATGATGAAAAACTTTTGGAAAAATGTAAAAAATTAGAAAATGAAAATGAAGTTTTGAAAGAAAATGTTTTGAAAAAGACAGAAGAATGTGAACAAAAAGAAATTGTTTGTCAAGAAATGAAGAAAGAATATGATTCTATAAAATTGGCGTATCACATTACAAAAGAGTCATATGAAAAAGTGACAGATGAAATGAAATTTGCTCAATCAAGAATGAATTATTTTTCTGAAACAACTAAAGAGCTTAAACGAATGTATGAAATAAAACAAGGTGTTGTTAACTCTTACATTGAGGATGTTGCTAAGCTAAAGCGACAGATTGCTGATTTAGAACAGGACAACAACAAGTTAAAAAGTTATCATGTGTCGTCATATGTGCTTGAACGTATTTTCAATATAAAACCGGGAGATGGTGAGTCTGAGCAAAACAAGAAAGGCACTGGCTCAGAATTTCATCAAGTTCCACCACCGGAAAAGTTTGCATTTTATGATGATGAAAAGGTCGAAAAAGCTTTGAAGATGGTAGATCAATTGCCAGATAACATTGACATAATCTATTCCAAATCTGATGATACTAGTGATTCAGAGGTGGTAGGTAAGGTCGTTGAAAATGTGTTGAAAGAAGAGTCAGTTGATACAGGTAAATCTGAATCACAGGATGAAAATGAAGGTAATTATCATGATGGATATCTGAAAAACTCAAAATCCGAGAAAAATTTGAATGATGATTCAAAAGGATTGGTTTATACCATAATTGGATCAGACAAATTATTCTTAGATGTTGTATTACCGATTCAGAATGTGATTTCAGAAAAGGTTGACAAAGTTTTCAAGATGGTTGAAATTGAAAAGTCTGAGATTTCAAAGTTTGCTGGAAAAGGTCACAAAACTTTTTATAACAAACCGGGTTACAAAAAGAAAAACATGAAGGCTGGGTTGGGTTATAAAAAGAAACAAAGTCGAAATAAAAATGAAACGCCAAATTTTCAGGCAAAAATGAATTTTGTTCACGGAACAAGTTCAGAAGAAGAGAAAGAACTAAAATTTAGACGACAGTCTAATGAAGAGTTCTTAGCTCAAAAGAAAAAGAAACAACCACAGGTCAAAGATGTGTCCAAGAGAACATGTTTCAAGTGTGATCAGATAGGACATCTTGCACGAAAGTGTCCGAATCTAAAACCTGTGGATGTTGACAAAAAGAAGTCTGAAAATATTGAGAAACAGAAATCTGAGGATGCGAAACAAAGGTCAACCAGATTTGATTCAAAACAAACTTGGAGGTATAACACAAACAAGTTTGTTTCGAACCAAACTTGGAAATCAAACCCGAATAGGTTCGATTCAAAATAGACCTGGAATTCTCACATACCCAGAGTCAGAACAACTCAAAGTTGGAAAACATCAGTTGATATGACAAAAACTCAAGAGTTTTGGAAACCTAAAGTTGTTGTTCAAAGTCAAAATGTTCCAAAAGATTCACATTTTTACAAAAGAGGTACTCCGAAAGGTCAAACATGGAGTGTTAAGAAACAAACGACTTCTGTAAAAGATGAAAAAGTTGAAGTCAAAGTTGAAAAAGTCTTTGATGACAAAGATTTTCCAAAACTACATGATACATATTGTGTTGAAATGCCTAAGGTCAAACAGACCTGGGCTAAATTGTTCAAGTAATTAAGTAGTCTGAATGTGCAGGTGCTCAAGAAAATTGAAGATTGTGAAAATGGAATTCGGAGCAGCCTGGCACAACAAGGAGAGGAGGCTGCTGAACCCTGGTTTGGTTGAACAGGGAGTTTGTTCGTTTTCTGTATATAAATAAACAATATTTCTAAAACCCTAAAAATTAAAAAAATTTAAAATCCAAAAATATGTTTTTGTTTTGTAAAAAATAAAAAAAAATGTTGATTGAATACGCCGAAACCCTCACGGCTGATCAAACATGATTAATTTCACAAGATTGAAAAACGGTTTTCAAACTGTAAAATATTAATGTGTTGTAAATCATGGGGGTATATTAGATTTTCTGCAAAACAGAGCACCAAAAGCAGAAAATGGATGGCGAGACAAAGCTATCAGTATTGGTTGTCAAAATTTTCTTTAAATGATTTTGCATATTAGGGGGAGTAATATTGGTCAGAAAATACAAAAACATTTGAAAATTTGAAAAACAAAAAACTTGATAAAATTCAAAATTAAGTTTTTGTGTAAAAAGAGGAAATGATAGTACATCAGTAGACAGTTACAGTATGCTAAAGAAATGTAATGATTATATAGCGTTAAACAGTCTCACTGATGATATGCCGATAGGTTTTTATACATTTAGTAAACTTGTTCGGGATATAAACTTAAATTCAAACTTGCTTATTTCGTGGGGAACACTACTTGGATATATAGGTAACCCCTGAAATCTCGTTTGAAGGACCCCTCTTTCTGAGATACTAGGTCTTTATGCTTAGTGATATCTGGGGTATTATCCCGGGACTTCTGATTTTGCGGAAGCAATGGCCTAGTCCCCGTATAATACTTTCTGCTTGCTTGAAATATAGCGCTGCCCTCAGCATAAAAAATGATGAAACATTGAAAAATGCTAATCATGTGATGTTGAAGAAAAGATCCTCTAAAGGGGACACTCAAAAAGTCGAAGCCGTCATCTCTCTGCTGAACGGAAGTTCTGACCTGAGCTCTCACGGTTCTTCGCAATTTAGCCCCTTACAGATATCATCTAGGTATACTCACCTGTAAGACTGAATATTGGGATCTGGATACGGGAGTATATTCAAGAGGTGGGACACATGAATGAGTTTAAGTTCTTAATACACCTAATTCGTATCCTGAATCAGTTGAAATTTGTGTGAAAATTTAAGTGGATCAGTATATCGACAATCTAAGTGAATTGTTTAATTCTTAATGTGTAACTAAGCTCAACGGTACTTGTAACTTGTCAAAAACTGATATGATCCTTTAACGCAAACTCAAACAAAAATATTGTCTGTAAATTTGTTTGTACATATTTCTTTACTGCTTTATATTTCAGAAATTACAAAAAGATTTTTGATTCTGCTTTATTTTCGACAACTGATGTCTGAAATGCTGAGTTTCAAAATCTAAGTAAGCTGATTGTGTTTCTGAAAAATAAAACAAGTTCATTAATTTGAGACTTGAATTTTTTAACAAAAAATCAAAAACAGTTTGTGATATCTCCAAGGTCATTAGTTTGGACTTGGATGATTAACTGTGAGGGATTTGGATTCTTAGAGTGTTAAAATCTGTAAAAGAGCCAGTGTTTGATATTGGATTCTTACCACTGCTAAATCTATAAATTTTGTTCATAGGAGGAGTGGTTTAGAGTTTGAAAGAGCCAGGTCATAATTCCTGGATATTTGAAAACTTAAAATGCTGTTACTTATAAATGTCTGAGTGTTTGCAGATATTGAACCAGACTACGATCCCGACAGCTGAGTCTAAGGGGGAGTCTGAAGACGAGCTCAAAGCAAGGGGGAGCTTGTAACATGAAAGCAAGGTGTCGATCCCTAAAGCACGGAAGCTTGACGAAAGGGGGAGCCTGTAGAAGCTGTTAATGTTAGAGCCAGAGACAGATCATGGTACAACATTCAAAGATAGAAGCTGATCAAAGAAGATAAAGATTGAAGGATGCTTACAGTGTTAGACAATTTGGATTGAGCATGAAGATCGATCAAGACTGAAGATGTGTCACGATAAAGACTCGACACTGAAGACTTCGTCAATATCCAAGGGGGAGTCTATTAGTGCACTATGTCTATTGACTTCGTCTTGTATCGAGTCATGTAATAGGATAGGATAACCAGTGCTCGGGTGCTAGAAACTGAGTTTAGTGGGTTTTATGCTAATTCCGCTTGAAAGAGCCAAAGACATGTTCAAGCGAAATTAACAAAGTTAATTCCGCTTGAAAGTGCCCTTGGTCAATTCAAGCGAAATTACAACCAATATATATAGGAGCATATCCGTGTCATTTGAGACGGAATTACTTCTTGTGTTCGGTAACGAAGTGCTGCCGAATCGTCTCCAGGTGCTGTAAGACTATAATATCAATACAAGAGACATTTAAATTGAATTGAGCGTCCGTGTCATTGATTCCGCCTTTGATTCGGATAAACAACTCTTCTGATCGACTCATTCGGGTCATACAACGATCCTACACAAAATCATGCCAAAGCGCAACCCACCATCACACAAAACAATGAGATTTGTTCAAAACGCTATCTTCTCCACTATCACAACAATATATATATATATATATATATACAGGATAAGGATCATTACCGAACACTAATTATTGCGAGAACAAAAAGAACAACTCTAAATCACTAAATTTTCGGATTCAAGGTTCAATTTTTTTAAATTTTATGTTTCATACATTCATATCTGTATTATATATACAAAAAAACCCATATATTTTTACCAACACATAGCCTACATACATGTACAAAATTTAACCTACACATAGCCTACAGATTTGTAGGTTATATAAAAACTGAAAGTTTTCCATGTTTTGTTTTGAATTTTAGTGTGAGAAACAATAAATCTTACATTTTGAAACATTTTCATTTGCTTTTTAGGTATTTAGGATTGTAAAAATGAGTGATTCATTTTGTTCTGCGTGTTCTCGCAATATTTAGTGTTCTGCATAGAACCTTCCCCTATACATATATATAGGGTCAGGATTTGGAGAAAATGGTGAAAAGTGTGAGAACGATTATGGATTGTTCGATCAAAACAATCCATGGACTAGATTGCGGGGTGGCGTTTTCGTAAATAACATCAATATTATTAGGTGAGACGCGCTTCTTTAAGGGTAAAAGGGTCTTTTTAGCCCTCATATTCAAAACGCCATACAAAAAATAAAACGCCATTAAAAACAAAACGCCAAAAATTAAAAATAAAACCATTTTTAGTATTATTTTGGCGTTTTGCTAAAAAAGATAGAAATATATCATTTAATTATCTTAAAAAAAAGAAGATTACATATAAGAAAAAAAAAGAGGAAAAAAAAATTAAAATCCTTCGTCAGAAGGTACTTTATCTTAATAGTATCCATCACTTGTGTCATCTTCTTCCTCCTCGGAGTCTTCATCTTGATCTTCATCCATGTCATCATATTCACCTTCATCAGCTTCTTGTTCCTGAAGATTCTAAAGCCTCCACCTGAACATGTCTTGCATTAACTCCAATTTTGAGTCTATTTCTGGGTTGGTACAAGTGGCGTTATGCAATTTTTCCATGAAACCCAGTCGCTGCTTTGTCATGATGTTCTCTAGCCAGTAGTGTCACAACTCGAAATTTAGAACCTTTCGTTGTATCTTGGTGTAACTTGCTTGAACGTTATGTGATTAGTTAACTTGTTGGTTCAATGAATGACCTAAGTGAAATTATGTGATTATGTGTTATACTTGTATGTATGAGTGTGATTATGTGAACCGAGACAGAAGGACACGACTCGAGACCATGCGGTCTCGAGTGAACAGTAACGGTTGGGCCGGATTGGGCCACGCACCTCTTTAGTCCACTAGTATATAACCATTGTGATTAGCCACACTTGTCATTTTTGGGCAAACAATACACACTCTCCTACACACACACTCTCTCCTTTCATCACTAAAACCCTAGAAACACAAACCCTCTTCCCTCATTCTCGGATTTAAACCGGCAACATTAGGACCATCGGATCGAGCTCGGGATCATCACTCGGACACTCCATCCTATCCGTCTTCTTTACCATCTTGGTGCCTTTTCACAACCGGTTAGTGATTCATGCCATATATTGTATTCGGTTGATGATAGTGTGTAATATTTCGGTTGAGGATGATGATGTGTGATGAAGATACTTGATAATGTGTTTGCTTGTTAAAGTTTATGCATGATTAAGGTGTCGATTATGTAATAAAAACACATCATGACTATTGTTTGAACATGACAAAAAGTGCTTGTTTGATTTAATGAGTTCTTGTTTGATAAATGATACATGCTTAGGAGAACATGACTTTTGTAGAATAACATATAAACAAGATGCTTTGAATAACAAAAGAACTTAGGGTTATTCATGATCATCCGATTTTATGTTAAATGTCATAGAACAAGTATTTTGTTTGATAAATGATCCACAGGAAAATGATTGTTAATATCTAGAGTATGTGTCATGATTCGGGTCCATGGAGTGCATGACTATGTGGAATGAATATGTTGATTTGATACAAAAAACTTGAAAGATGAACTACTTGAAGATCATGAAAAATATTTGAAATTGATATGTTTGATCCATTTTGGTTAGTGTTAGACAAGGAAACATGTTAGTGCATTGTTATTGGCTAGTACACCATATCATGACCATGAAATCTCATTGGTTAAGTACACTGTGTAGAATCAGCAGATGTCCAGTCGAGACCTCTGGTTTCGACTCGAGATCATCACATGATAACTCGAGAACGTAGATTGCGACACAGGTTGCGAGTCAAGGACCCCTAGTCTCGACTCGAGACCATACCTTATCGGCACACAAACATCATGACTCGAGACTATGGTTACGAGTCCGGTTGCGACTCGAAGATCAATACGTGCATGACCCGAGACCTCCCCAGTTGCGACTCGAGAAGTTGTAAGCTACAACTCGAGACCGTACAGTCTCGACTAGAGACCGCACAGTCTCGACTCGAGACCATGTACCTGTGCACGCTGTTTGGACTTGCACCCTATTACGGGCTTAGGTGTTTGGGCCGGACTTTTGGGACTTGGTTTACTTGTATAGGTGATACTGTTCAACTCGTAGGTATTATTGTAAACCGCCATGTTTATACGTGTATGCCATGAATAATACCTGTATGCAACTTGCTAGTATACGTGTAGAACATACGTGCACTACTTGGATAGGAACCTGACTTGAATGGTGTCTATGTTAGGACGTAGTTGACCACTTACAACTTGATTGACTTTTTCTGTGTATCTGCCGAGCAAACCAAGGTGAGTTCACACCCTCTACAAAGCATGGGATTCCCAGGGGTTTGGGAATGGGGTTACGGAACATGGGTTCCTCGTCCTCCTTGGGTAGGACAACATTGGTTCAGGAATGTAATTCCTCGTCCTCGTGGACAGATAACTCGTACTAGACCAAAACTCTATCACGAAGTCCCTCCTTTTTCATATCGACTTAATCGCCGGGCCAATGGCGAGCGGGTCATTAGTTAGATAGCGCTATTTAGGTCTGACAAACCTCACACCGTGCCGCAGAGGACGGGCGTGAACTAATGGATCTGGGGCACGTCAATGATGATAGACATTGACAGTTTCAGGGCACATAAACATGACTACAGTCAGCAGTCGATATGGTAACGAGTCTAGTGTATACATGGGGTAGCCCCCACGGCCGAAATGCCAGATAACTAACACGGGGTAACCCCCACGGCAGGATGCCAGATAGAGGAAACTGTTTTCGAAACAACTTAAAACAAACACCCAACCGTGAACTCACTCAACTTGTTGTTGACTCGTTACTACATGCTTTGCAGGTCAATAGGTACTTAGCTGGAGCTTGCATGGAAGAGAGTCGTCGTGGGACATGGACAGCTGTGCGCCATGTTACACTTTGAAACAATTAAACTTATGTTTTGGTTTTAAACGTTATGCTTCCGCTTGAAACTTAAACTATGTTTTGTTTGGACACCAATTGTATTGGTTGGATTTTATAACTACTTGTTTGCTTGTTCAATATGATTGGTGGCTGGATCCTGGTCAGTCACGCCTCCAAGCGGTAGTACTCCGCAGGTGGATTTTGGGGGTGTGACAGATTGGTATCAGAGCCATTGGTTATAGTGAACTTGGTTTTAATAAAGGAGAAACGTTTTTGTTAAAACCAGACTATAACCTGTACAGTGCTCAACGGTCCACAACGACGCTTCACTCCACATGCAAGGCTCGACACTCTAGGTGATATGATCTGTGTATATATTGCCTACTTGTTAGTTATATAGCACATTGCTCATGGTATACTTGATTATTATAACTACTGTTGCTTGAACACGTGTGTGCTTACTCTCTTCTGTCGTCATATTTTCGCGAACCCCTCTCACTCACGTTCCTCTTGATATGAAGATCATGTCTGGACGCGTTAACATGACACAAGCCCAGTTGACGGCTCTGATTAACGAACGAGTTGCTGCAGCACTTGCCGCTGCACACGCAGGAGGTATATCCTGCAGCCCGAACTCATTCTAGGATCTTTAGAATCCTACTCTCGTGAACCAACCCTTGTGTTAAACTCTATCTTTCTTTCGCCCACAATAGGTCAGCATGCTCAGCCACCCGTGTGCACTTTTAAGACTTTCATGGACTGCCGACCAACTACTTTTAGCGGCACTGAAGGAGCAGTAGGCCTCCTCCACTGGTTTGAGAAACTAGAATCTGTGTTCGAAATGTGTGAATGCCCTGAGGCGCGCAGGGTGAAGTATGCTACCGGTACCCTCGAGGGTTTAGCCCTCACATGGTGGAACGCTCAGGTTCAAATGCTGGGGTTGGTTGCTGCCAACGCCACCCCATGGGAAACTTTTAAGGAAATGATCAAGGAGGAATACTGCAGTCGTGATGACATTCATAAGCTGGAAGTCGAGTTCTTCAACCTCAAGATGACGGGGTCAGAAATTGAGGCGTACACTAAGAGATCGAATGAGCTTGCCTTACTGTGTCCCACTATGGTGGACCCTCCATTTAAGCGTATTGAACTCTTTCTCAAGGTCTTGGTGCCAGAGATCCAAAGCCATGTGACTTCAGCAAACCTCGCTACTATCCAGCAGGTTGTTCAGTTGGCTCACCGTCTTACTGACCAAGCGGTGGAGCAGAACAAGTTGCCAAAGCGCATAGGTGCGGCAACTGCTTCAGGTGCTCTTAGCGACAACAAACGGAAATGGGATGGAACTTCAAGTAAGGGGTCGACTTCTGTTCAGTCTCAGCCTCAGCAGAGAAAGACTGATGACTACAAGAGCCCTAGTCAGCAATCATCTGGTGGTCAAAGTCATGGTGGGTACAAAGGGAATCACCCCAAATGCAATCGCTGCAGCCTGCACCACAGCAGGCCATGCACAAGGGGAAACTGTCATCGGTGCAACAAGCCAGGTCACGCTGCAAAGGACTGCAGGAGCTTATACCCCGCCAATCAGAATCGTCAGCAAGCTCAACAGAACCAACGCCAGCAGCCGCAGCAGGGTGAAAACAAAGGGTGCTTTCAGTGTGGAGCTGAGGGCCACTTCAAGAAAGATTGTCCCCAACTGAACAGGAACCAGAACAACAACAACAACAACAACAACAATCAGGGGAATGGTAACAATGGGAACAACAACAACAATGGTGCCAGGGGGTGGGCATTCATGATTGGCCAAGGTGAAGCAAGGAATGACCCCAATGTTGTAGCGGGTAAGTTCCTCCTCGACGACTTTTATGTTACAGTTTTATTTGATTCGGGTGCCGATACTAGCTACATGTCACTAGAGGTTAGTCAGATGCTTAAGCGTATTCCAACACCTTTGAACAACAAGCACACTGTAGAGCTAGCAAATGGTAAGAGTTTAGAGGCCACACACGTAGTCAAGGGTTGTAAACTTGTCCTTGCTAACCAGATCTTTTCTATCGACCTTATTCCTATCGTCTTGGGTAGTTTCGACGTTGTCATTGGGATGGATTGGTTATCCCAACACCGAGCAGAGATTCTTTGCAACGAGAAGATTGTTCGTATTTCTGGTTCCAGTGGTGAACCTCTCATGATTCGTGGCGACAAGAGGAGTGCTGTTGAGAACGTCATCTCTCTCCTTAAGGCCCAAAAGTGCTTGCGGAAGGGCCACACTGCCATTTTGGCTCTTGTTACTGACACCTCGGAGAAAGAGAGGAAGATAGAAGATTTTCCAATTGTACGCGACTATCCTGAGGTATTTCCTGAGGAATTACCTGGTCTTCCGCCTCATCGCTAAGTCGAGTTTTAGATCGAACTAGCTCCTGGAGCTGCGCCTATAGCTCGTGCACCTTATCGTTTAGCTCCGTCAGAGTTGGAAGAACTCTCTACGCAACTACAAGAACTCTTGGATAAGGGTTTCATTCGTCCTAGCTCATCACCCTGGGGAGCTCCAGTACTATTTGTGAAAAAGAAGGACGGTACCTTCAGAATGTGTATCGACTACCGGGAACTCAACAAGGTGACGGTGAAAAATCGTTATCCTCTACCGCGTATTGACGACTTTTTCGACCAGCTGCAAGGGTCGAGCTACTATTCGAAGATCGATTTGAGATCGGGTTATCACCAGCTGAGAGTCCGAGAAGAGGACGTCTCCAAAACAGCCTTTAGAACTCGCTATGGGCACTATGAGTTTTTGGTCATGCCTTTTGGGCTGACAAACGCACCTGCGGTTTTCATGGACTTGATGAACCGAGTGTGCAAGCCTTATCTGGACAAATTCGTTATAGTCTTCATCGACGACATCCTGATCTATTCTAAGAGTCAGGAGGAACACGAGCAACATCTACGACTCATTCTGGAACTCCTTCGAACAGAACAACTTTATGCAAAGTTCTCGAAATGCGACTTCTGGCTTCGAGAAGTCCATTTCCTAGGCCATGTGGTGAACAAGGATGGGATTCATGTTGATCCATCCAAGGTAGACTCGATTAAGAACTGGCCTGCACCTCGTACACCAAAGGAAATTCGCCAATTCTTGGGTTTGGCAGGTTACTACAGGAGATTCATTAAGGATTTTTCTAAGATCGCACAGCCTCTCACCTCACTAACGCAGAAAGGCGTTATTTATCGATGGGGAAACGCACAGGAATTAGCATTTCAACATTTAAAGGATAGACTTTGCAGCGCACCTATCCTTTCATTACCAGAGGGCACAAATGATTTTGTGGTTTACTGCGACACATCAATTCAGGGTCTTGGTTGTGTATTGATGCAACGAGATAAAGTTATAGCCTACGCCTCACGCCAACTCAAGGTCCATGAAAAGAACTACACTACGCACGACCTAGAGCTGGGAGCTGTTGTTTTTGCACTTAAGTTATGGCGGCATTACCTGTACGGTACCAAGTGCGCCATCTACACCGACCACAGGAGCCTCGAGCATATCTTCAAGCAGAAGGAACTGAACATGCGACAACGACGATGGGTCGAGCTACTGAATGACTACGAGTGCTCAATCAGGTATCACCCGGGCAAGGCCAATGTTGTGGCTGACGCCCTCAGTCGAAAGGACACTGCGCCTAAGCGCGTGCGAGCTTTACAACTCACGATCCATTCTAGCCTTCCTTCCCAAATACGAGCTGCTCAGATAGAAGCACTGAAACCAGAAAACGTCAGGGCTAAAGCCCTACGCGGATCAAGGCAACGCTTAGAATAGAAGGAAGACGGTGCTTACTACGTAACTGGACGCGTTTGGGTCCCACTCTATGGCAACTTATGAGAGCTTGTGATGGATGAAGCACACAAGTCTCGCTACTCGGTACACCCTGGTTCGGATAAGATGTATCACGATATCAAAGCCACGTACTGGTGGCCTAGCATGAAGGCCCACATAGCGACCTATGTCAGCAAGTGTTTGACTTGTGCGAGAGTCAAGTCTGAATACCAGAAACCCTCAGGCCTACTCCAGCAACCAGAGATACCACAATGGAAATGGGAGCAAATTTCCATGGATTTCGTTACTGGCCTACCTAGATCCCAGCGCGGAAACGATACTATTTGGGTGATCGTGGATCGACTTACCAAGTCTGCACACTTCCTGGCTATCAAGGAGACGGATAAGTTCTCCACTCTTGCAGAGGTATACCTCAAGGAAGTTGTTTCGAGGCACGGGGTGTCCACCTCTATCATCTCGGATCGAGATGCACGTTTCACTTCAGAACTGTGGCAAGCAATGCACAAATCCTTTGGCTCACGATTAGACATGAGCACAGCGTATCACCCTCAGACGGACGGACAGTCCGAGCGCACTATTCAAACATTATAGACATGCTTCGCGCATGTGTAATCGACTTTGGCAACAGCTGGGAAAAGCACCTGCCACTTGTGGAATTCTCGTACAATAACATCTACCACACCAGCATTAAAGCTGCTCCGTTTGAGGCATTGTACGGACGTAAATGCCGGTCACCTCTTTGTTGGGTAGAGGTGGGGGATAGTCAGATCACTGGTCCAGAACATGTGGAAGACACAACCGAAAAAATTGCTCAAATACGAAAACGCATGGTGGCAGCTCGTGACCGTCAGAAGGTCTACGCCGATAAGGGCAGGAAACCCCTTGAGCTCCAGGTTGGGGAGCGGGTACTACTCAAAGTTTCACCCTGGAAGGGTGTGGTTCGTTTTGGTAAACGCGGCAAACTTAACCCACGATACGTTGGACCTTTCGAGATCATTGAGAAAATAGGCAGGGTGGCCTACAGACTGAACTTACCAGCAGAACTCGGTGCAGTTCACAACGTTTTTCACGTGTCGAATCTGAAGAAGTGTCTGTCAGATGAGACCCACATAGTTCCTCTGAAGGAACTCACTATCGACGAGCAGTTACGATTCGTCGAGGAACCAGTTGAAATCACGGACCGGGATGTTAAGGTCCTCAAGAGCACTAGAATACCTCTCGTTCGAGTTCGTTGGAACTCACGTCGCGGCCCAGAGTTCACCTGGGAACGCGAAGATCGGATGAAACAAAAGTATCCCCAACTGTTCACAAACGGTACAACCGCTACTGAGGCTGAAGCTACGGAATTTCGGGACGAAATTCCAGATCAACGGGGGGTGGATGTGACACCCCAGGAAAACCGGGAAAACCATACAACTAACTAGCTTCCTAAGTGAGTGCTTACCAAATTTCGGGACGAAATTTCTTTCAACTTGGGGATGATGTGACAACTCGAAATTTAGAACCTTTCGTTGTATCTTGGTGTAACTTGCTTGAACGTTATGTGATTAGTTAACTTGTTGGTTCAATGAATGACCTAAGTGAAATTATGTGATTATGTGTTATATTTGTATGTATGAGTGTGATTATGTGAACCGAGACAGAAGGACACGACTCGAGACCATGCGGTCTCGAGTGAACAGTAACGGTTGGGCCGGATTGGGCCACGCACCTCTTTAGTCCACTAGTATATAACCATTGTGATTTGCCACACTTGTCATTTTTGGGCAAACAATACACACTCGCCTACACACACACACACTCCTTTCATCACTAAAACCCTAGAAACACAAACCCTCTACCCTCATTCTCGGATTTAAACCGACAACATTAGGACCATCGGATCGAGCTCGGGATCATCACTCGGACACTCCATCCTATCCGTCTTCTTTACCATCTCGGTGCCTTTTCACAACCGGTTAGTGATTCATGCCATATATTGTATTCGGTTGATGATAGTGTGTAATATTTCGGTTGATGATGATGATGTGTGATGAAGATACTTGATAATGTGTTTGCTTGTTAAAGTTTATGCATGATTAAGGTGTCGATTATGTAATAAAAACACATCATGACTATTGTTTGAACATGACAAAAAGTGCTTGTTTGATTTAATGAGTTCTTGTTTGATAAATGATACATGCTTAGTTGAACATGACTTTTGTAGAATAACATATGAACAAGATACTTTGAATAACAAAAGAACTTAGGGTTATTCATGATCATCCGATTTTATGTTAAATGTCATAGAACAAGTATTTTGTTTGATAAATGATCCACAGGAAAATGATTGTTGATATCTAGAGTATGTGTCATGATTCGGGTCCATGGAGTGCATGACTATGTGGAATGAATATGTTGATTTGATACAAAAACTTGAAAGATGAACTACTTGAAGATCATGAAAAATATTTGAAATTGATATGTTTGATCCATTTTGGTTAGTGTTAGACAAGGAAACATGTTAGTGCATTGTTATTGGCTAGTACACCATATCATGACCATGAAATCTCATTGGTTAAGTACACTGTGTAGAATCAGCAGATGTCCAGTCGAGACCTCTGGTTTCGACTCGAGATCATCACATGATAACTCGTGAACGTAGATTGCGACACAGGTTGCGAGTCAAGGACCCCTAGTCTCGACTCGAGACCATACCTTATCGGCACACAAACATCATGACTCGAGACTATGCTTACGAGTCCGGTTGCGACTCAAAGATCAATACGTGCATGACCCGAGACCTCCCCAGTTGCGACTCGAGAAGTTGTAAGCTACAACTCGAGACCGCACAGTCTCGACTAGAGACCGCACAGTCTCGACTCGAGACCATGTACCTGTGCACGCTGTTTGGACTTGCACCCTATTACGGGCTTAGGTGTTTGGGCCGGACTTTTGGGACTTGGTTTACTTGTATACGTGATACTGTTCAACTCGTAGGTATTATTGTAAACCGCCATGTTTATACGTGTATGCCATGAATAATACCTGTATGCAACTTGCTAGTATACGTGTAGAACATACGTGCACTACTTGGATAGGAACCTGACTTGAATGGTGTCTATGTTAGGACGTAGTTGACCACTTAGAACTTGATTGACTTTTTCTGTGTATCTGCCGAGCAAACCAAGGTGAGTTCACACCCTCTACAAAGCATGGGATTCCCAGGGGTTTGGGAATGGGGTTACGGAACATGGGTTCCTCTTGTCCTCCTTGGGTAGGACAGCATTGGTTCAGGAATGTAATTCCTCGTCCTCATGGACAGATAACTCGTACTAGACCAAAACTCTATCACGAAGTCCCTCCGTTTTTATATCGACTTAATCGCCGGGCCAATGGCGAGCGGGTCATTAGTTAGATAGCGCTATTTAGGTCTGACAAACCTCACACCGTGCCGCAGAGGACGGGCGTGAACTAATGGATCTGGGGCACGTCAATGATGATAGACATTGACAGTTTCAGGGCACATAAACATGACTACAGTCAGCAGTCGATATGGTAACGAGTCTAGTGTATACATGGGGTAGCCCCCACGGCCGAAATGCCATATAACTAACACGGGGTAGCCCCCACGGCTGGATTGCCAGAGTAACCGGGAATAAACAAGTCACGTTTTTAACCACGGGGTAACCCCCACGGTAGGATGCCAGATAAAGGAAACTGTTTTCGAAACAACTTAAAACAAACACCCAACCGTGAACTCACTCAACTTGTTGTTGACTCGTTACTACATGCTTTGCAGGTCAATAGGTACTTAGCTGGAGCTTGCATGGAAGAGAGTCGTCGTGGGACATGGACAACTGTGCGCCATGTTACACTTTGAAACAATTAAACTTATGTTTTGGTTTTAAACGTTATGCTTCCGCTTGCAACTTAAACTATGTTTTGTTTGGACACCAATTGTATTGGTTGGATTTTATAACTACTTGTTTGCTTGTTCAATATGATTGTTGGCTGGATCCTGGTCAGTCACGCCTCCAAGTGGTAGTACTCCGCAGGTGGATTTTGGGGGTGTGACAAGTAGACTTCCTGCTCTCCGCTGTCGTATGTAACCGTCACCATGTCTGTTTCATCATCAAAACGCCATGATGTCATGACAGGGTCTGGCTTCATATTTCCTTTGATTGGTCCAAATTTGCTGGTTAATGCTTTCATAAGCATATGCGTTTCATGGCATTCGTTGTATAGAGCGATGGCAATGGATAATATTTGCCTCTGTATCTCTTCTTCCATCTTCAGAATAGCCCTGACCGTCTTAACATACACCCTCCTTCTGTTGTCAAAATGGAGGATGTATCGCCTGATTCCCAGAGCGTATCTCCACGAAACGATTGTTGCCATTTTTGGCGTTTTGTTTAATTTGGCGTTTTTGGTTAAAGATGTTTTTTTGCAGAAAATGGATAGATTGAAGTGATTATGGAAGCTATGTTTTTACGTTTGTTTATATAATAATGTTTTGGCACGTAATTTAGGAGGGAATTTCTTCTAATAAATGTTAATAACTGAAATTCAGTTATTTGTGTTGTTTCATCTTCCTATAATATTCAACGCGTTTTATTTTTAATTTTTGGCGTTTTGTTTTTAATGCCATTTTTTTGTATGGCGTTTATCATTTGATGGCGTTTTAAATATGAGCGGTAAAAGACCATTTTACCCTTAATGAAGCGCGTCCCACATAATAAAATTGATGTTATTTACTAAAACGCCACTGCGCAATCTAGTCCATGGATTGTTTTGATCAGACGATCCATAAACGTTCTCACCGTTCTCACACTTTTCACCGTTTTTTCTAAATCCTGACCCTATATATATATATATATATATATATATATATATATATAATATATATATATATATATATTATGTGTGTTTAGGTTCACGAGCATTTTTAAGCTCGATGTATGAAATTTGAGCTTAAGCTCAATTATTAAACGCCATCAATTTTAGGTAGAGGTTTTAGCTAGCTGATCTTTAGCAGTTTACGAGCAGCCCGACTCGTTTGCACTCATGCTTTTGTTTTAAAAAAATACTTAAAAACAATTATTTATTAATATTTATATACAATTTATCAACATAACTAATGTAATCTAATTATTAAAGAGCAGAATACAAATTCAATGAATATCTCTACATTAGCGCAAATATATGATATTAACATAATTAATTTAATTTAATTGTTAAAGAGTAGAATGAAAGTTTTAATAAATATGTTAGGAAAATATACTAATATACAAAATGATATTAATGTTATGAATGCATCCATTATTAGTGACTATACACATTTGTAACTCCTATGTCACATTATGTTTGTATTAATGTTATAGCCTATATATAGTGGCTCATGTATTTTGTATGAGATATATCAATAAGAAATTCATCTCTCATTCTCTCATTCTCTTCTATACATTGCTAATAGGTTCTAGTTATTACACAACACGTTATCAGCACGAAAGTGCTTGAATCATCATTGGTTTTAATCGTTGATTAAAGTCTCGGTTGACCAATGTCGTTGATGATGTTTTGTTGATAAAAGTTTTGGTAGCCCGAGGTGTTTCCAACGAAGATTGGATTTCGTAGACATGGCGATTGAAAAGTGATGGAGATGCTATTTCCTTTAGTTATTTCAAGTAAAGTTTTTTTTTCCACCATACATGTTTATCTACATAAGGTACTACTCTTATACCTATATTGTTTCTTGTTGAATATGCCTTATCTTTTCAACTTGATTTTACCATGATAAGAATAATCGTTAACCAGGATGAGATTTTTGAAAGTCGGTTGAACAGGGGATGTTCAAATCCTACTCATAATTTTCATTTTCATTTTCAATGACCTTTTCTAGAATAAATGATCATCACGGTATTGAAAAAAAAATAGGAAATATAAGTTTAATATATACATGGACACTTGTTACAGAAACCCGATGAGAAAATACTTGTTATTAATTTATTAAGTCTAATCTTATCTATTTGCTAGTTATATTGCAAGCTTATTCCTTGGTTTAGAAATTGATATATAGTTTGATAAATTCTTTTTATGCATATTTAATAGATAAACCTTGAAAAGAAAAGTTGTATTATGATATCCATGATCTTGCATTTACATGTTGATTATATTATTTATATATATTTTAAAGTTATATATATTATTTAGTTTTAATTAATATAGCATAAATTTAATTAAAGTTCTAATATATAACTTATGAGTGTGGATTGAATATTATTAATTATAAAATTAATTCCGATTTCCTCATCATTAATTCATGTTGATGTATATTTACCTTTTTTTTTTCAATTTACGAAATGAGTAAATAGTAATTAAATAGCCTTTTATTGTTATTCTAATAAATTGTTTTTATTACATTTTATGGTTAGTAAATAGTAACTAAATAGCCTTTTAATGTTGTTCTAAATTTTATACAACAAATTACGTTTCAAAGAGACATTACAAATTCTAAATCATTATGTGCTTTTATTATTATGGTTATGAGTTTTGATTGGTCCATTAATTAGTTTTTGTTATTAGTATTTATACAATTTATGATGACTACCAAAATACAATTTGTATTAAAAGGTGATGTCTAATAGTTATATTTGAAGATAATCATTAGTGCAATTCTGTTAATGAATTTACAATAATGCACATGTTTATATGATAATATGTTATAATATGACAACTACTTAGTTAATTTTGTTGTATATCATTGTTATTGCAATTGTATAAGCCTTTTAGTTGCTATTTGATATTTAAATATGTGATTTGATTCTATGAAATATTTGTGTGGTAAAAGATATTATTTGCAAATTAACATGACACTAAAATTCTCAAGATGCCTGTTATATTTTCTTGAGCAACAAAATTTATTAGTATAAAAAAGCTCATTTACGAGTGATAAAGATTCATATGTTATTATATGATCGAGAAAGTTGATAGTGACATTTGTTTATGTTTTAAACTATAGTGACAAATATGTGTATATATGATATACTTGTGATCTTTAATATTTTTTTTTCTAGACATGACAAGCAAATTAATATGAGTTTAATCTCTTTAACACTAACACACACATATATGTATACGTATAATGTCCCAGGATTGTGTGTGATTTATATATGTAATTGATATGCATATAAATTGTGAATAATTAACATGCATATAACTTGCTTATGGGTAGATATTACGGATTTCATTTGTTTAGCAATACTTCTGTTGGTCTCATTGTTTTAGATAGCATATATGTTATATGTATTGCCTTTTGACAAGTTAAATGTGCTAAATAAATTAATACAAATTTCATTGGTAGCTGGTTACCAAAACAACTACGCTGAGATAAACATTGTTATGATTTAGTGATTTGATATTTCAGCTTGTTACAATGCTATGCATAGTCAACATAATTAATTGTATGGTTATTCTTCTAATTGCTTGTTGTTGCTAAACAAATATTAATAGACAGTGATATAGTCATTAGAAATGTGCCCTCACATGAAAATGATGAAAAATATCTATGAAAATAATTAGTGGACTTTAGCTTAAGTAAACTACTCTGATGTTAGTTACTTAAATTGATAGATAATAATTCATTTGAGTTAGTGTTGATGCTCACATGAATCCTAAATCAATGATGAGAACCCGAAGTTCTCCCAAATGTATACAAAGTCCCGTTTGTTTTTAATAATGATTTTTCAAATTCAACCCAAACTTTAGTTCATCGCACTTGGCGTTTTTGGCTAACATATAGCCTAGTGATGGAAAACCTTATGAATAGTACATGTTTTCCCTCTAAACAAAGGCTAAAACTATAATATTTCACGTGGTAGAGACGCTATTGATACTATTTCACGTGTTAATAGCATATTAAATGTTCCAGAAGAGCATCGATAGTTTACCCGCTGAAATCGAATTTTGTAATTCATAATGCATCATATTCTAATGTATACCGAAGAAATTTATTAAGTTTCCACTATTTTTGAATGAAAAGTCATCACCTTGGAATGGTGTAAAAGAAATATCTAAAATATATCATATAGCAAATATGGCCAGAAGACTATATTAGAAGTTACTAGAAATGATACTAATTTTCCACAATATTCCATTAAATCAAATATGGTGAGTAACCAGAAGTTACTATAATATTTATACGTTCACCACATGGCATGACCAAATAGGTCATCAAAATAGCATCATGATATGCTAAACAATCAAACATGCTAACTGGTACCTTAGCACCTCTAAGTAATCTAAAAACATTGCTCCCAAAATGCCTTATCATATGTCTAGTTAGTTTTTTTTGTGGCAAATAAATTTTTATGCCCTTCCAAACAATAAACTCCTACAAACAATCCCTCTTATATGGGACCATTGAAATGTACAGTTGTGTCGATTGTGGCATTCATACATGGTTACATGTGAGTTTTTAGCTACCCGTATGTAGCATATGTCCAACACTATGGAACGTTGTTTTTTTGACATGGTTTAACACTATTCTTTGACAACCCAATTGTAGGGACCATTGTTGGGCACAATGTGAAATATAGTGAGAGGCTTACGTAGTCGAGAAGGAATTCGTCGATTGATTATATCAATTCAAAACCAACTGCTTATCACAAATACTCCCCATTGCAACTGGTCTCCTGAAGAGAACCAAGTTTCCATTTTTTTTCTATATTTTGTTGTGCAGCCTATGTACCAATAACACCACCATAACATATAAAATGGGATATGTACATCGTATTCCCAGTCTTAGGGGGAGACAAGAAAATGAAAGACTGGTAACATAAAAAAATGCATCATATTATATATCGACCCCTGAAGTGGTCAATGCAAATCTGAAGTCCAAAAGAAATAGCGTGTATTTGCAAATAATAACAAATGAAATACAAGATGCATTCACTAACACAAATAAGGTGACAAAGTCACATATACCAGCTTAAACTTATCTGCTCGAATGGAAGTACTCACAAAATGATTATCATATTAATAAATTGTGAGAGATAAATCGGTTCCAAAAAGATAAAACCCACAAACACAAAAAGAGCAGAGTAACGCAGTTGGTGTAACCCCAAAAGAGGTGGCACATAAAACGCCATAAGTGGTTGCATACAAAACCCCAGAAGTGGTTGCATACTAAACCTTAAAGAAGGTTGTTATACTAAACCTTAAAGAAGGTTGTTGTCAAAACCCCAAAAGAGGCTAATGGAGTTCTAAAAGAAACTCTAGTACCAAACAAATATGAGATCGCGATGAATTATGTACAAAATAAGTACAATATGGAACCGTAATGAAACACGTGTAAAATGATATATTTGATTATGCTATAGCAATAGATGTAATCGATGAAAAAAAAAGAAGATTACATATATAGAAAGTGTGCAAGAGTGTATGCACACAAATAGCCAAAATGGCTACATGACTTAAGGTTGAACTAAATTTGCTCGACAAACTAAACGTTTTCGAACCAGCAGTTCGAACACCCATAGACGTCAAACCAGTAGGTTATAAATGGGTATCTTTAAATAAAAGGAAACGTAAATAATGAGTTTTTGCGATGTAAGGCACGCATTTTAACATAAAGATTTTTCCCAAATCCCAGCAGTTAATTACGAGGAAACGTATACCCCTGTAGTGGATGCGATAATCTTTAGATGTTTAAGCGGCCTCGCAATCTCAGAATGACTTCAGATAAAATAACTTATGGATGTCATCACTGTATACATATACGAGACAATTGCAAATGACATCTGAATGAAAACCCCTGAAGGATTAAAAAAATGCTCAAAGCATTACGAAACAATAACCCTATATGTGTTATATATATGAATCTTAAAGGAAACTACTCGTATGTGGTACAGTCGATTATACTCTGAAAAGAGAGGTATAATTTTGATAAAATGAGCTACATCTATTTAACAATATTTCACTCTTACAGTGATAATGTAAACATCATCGAGAGGGAACTCTCAAACTAAAGAGGAAAATTTTGAATGACCTTTACAAAGTGTAGTTATCCTCGACCTGTAGTTTCGAGTATATATGTACTATTTTTGCTCATCAATCTGACTACATCTAGAAGATGTTATACAGAAAAAGCTCATTCGTTGAGTACATGAACGATTGTCTGATCGCTTGACATAGAAAAAAATATTCTTATCAACCCCAAGAAAAGGATGTTGAACTACTTAGTCAAGAAGTACCATACTTAATTGCGATCAGAGCATTGAGGTATCTTGCAAACAAGACGACATCTGATATATTACTTTGTATTGGTAAGATTACAGTTCTAATCTCAAATGTTGCACTCTTTTTCCCTTCACTAAGTTTTTCCCATTGGGTTTTTCTTGGTAAGGTTTTTAACGAGACAACATAACTGATCCAGTAGTATCAGTTTATCTTATAGGTCCCGAAGTACTAATTTAACATCATCATAAATCATGTTGTTAATTATGTATAATGCGTAGTGCACTCTTTTCCCTTAGCTACGGTTTTGTCCCATTGGGTTTTCCTGGCATGGTTTTTAACGAGGCAGAATTATAAAGCGCATTAAATAATTATTTGACATATTTACAAACTCGAGACACAGGATAGTTCCACAAGAACAATATGGCGTCCTGGGTTATGATTGATATATATTAGACTCGCATAGAGTTCGATCTCAATCCAGATACAAGTTATGAAGGTCGAACATTTCAGCATATTTAAGAAGTATGTAAATTAGAGTTGATCAAGAGAAGCTCAAGCTATACTGTATGAAGACAATGTAGACAACAACACCCAAATCAAAGAAGACTACGCCAAATATCAAGTCAAGCAATTGTCACAGAATATTAGATTCAACATCATCAAGATATACAAGAAAAATTGAGGGGGAGTAGCGTACCCATAATATACACAGTGTACGTACTCTTTTTCTTTAATAAGACAACATACCTGATCCAGAAGTATTAGGGGGAGACAATACGCGCTGCACTCTTTTTCCCTTAGCTGAGGTTTTGTCCCACTGGGTTTTCCTAGCAAGGTTTTTAACGAGGCAACATCACCAAGCGTATTAAAGAATAGTATATCATCATGTGAATAGTCAAGGGGGAGTGTTATGAATGCATCCATTATTAGTGACTATACACATTTGTAACTCCTATGTCACATTATGTTTGTATTAATGTTATAGCCTATATATAGTGGCTCATGTATTTTGTATGAGATATATCAATAAGAAATTCATCTATCATTCTCTTCTATACATTGCTAATAGGTTCTAGTTATTACACAACAATTAACATAATTAATGTAATTTAATTGTTAAAGAGTAGAATGAAAGTTTGAATAAATATTTTAGGAAAATATATTAATATACAAATTTTTTTTGAACGGCGGAACATCTATATAAAAATATAGAAAAGCGTGCCAGCTAGAAGATGAAAAAACCCGGAATTACAACCCGATGTCACTTAAATTGAAATCGCACAATCTAATCCAATCTAAATTAACATATTTAGATCTACATTTCATCTAGATAGAATGTTCCTTTATATGCTCCACCGTCCTGTTAA